>JALIZH010018584.1:0-24137 GCA_030522465.1 Rhipicephalus appendiculatus
GTGTTAGTAGATAGAGACTGCGAGAAGAGTGCGCACAATAATGGTGATAAGCTAGGAGACAAATTTTTTAACACTTTATTATTAATGCCATTGTGATCCGATGCTGAAGAAGTTTTAAGGTTACTTAGTAAAGAAGAAATTCCTGCCTCACTAATGGTTGTTTCAGGCATAGATGCGTCGGTGAGGTTGACAAGGGAGGGTGATAATGTGGTGTCTTCATGTGTAAATACGGATGAGAAGGCATTATTCAGTAGA
The DNA here is from genome assembly GCA_030522465.1 of Rhipicephalus appendiculatus. Classification (NCBI taxonomy): domain Eukaryota; kingdom Metazoa; phylum Arthropoda; class Arachnida; order Ixodida; family Ixodidae; genus Rhipicephalus; species Rhipicephalus appendiculatus. Next base: position 256 of record JALIZH010018584.1, read on the forward strand.
TCCGCACATTCTGAGTCATGAACCATCTCGCCGTGCTCGTCAACAAGTGTTATGTCAGGGTAGCTCTTAGGGTTTATTACACGCCAGAAACGCTGTGGATTGTTAGTGAGCATGGAGTACAAGTCATGAGCGAAGAAATGTGGTCTCGATGATTTCAAGAGCGACTGATATTGCCTATCGCAGACCTTGTAACGGTGCCAGGAATCGGAGAGACGGTCTTTGTCTGTTGAACGATATAAACGCTTCTTATTATTAAGGCGTCGAAGCTTTATGGTAAACCAAGGCGCTGTTGAAGAGCAGGCTATTTTTTGTTAGTGGAACGAAACGATCGATCAGGTCAGTAAGAGTGGTTTTAATCATTGACCAGTTATGTTCAATAGTTCGAGCTTTGAAATTTTTAAGGAAAACTAAAGTAAACGCATAAAGCTCGGAGTTTAAGCTGTCGAAATCGGCTCTGTTATAGCATCGTATATATTTATCAGAACAGTGACGTCTTGGAAAAGAAACTGTCAAAGTGCCTGTTATGATGTCATGATCAGAAAGCCCATCTTGATGAGTTAGGTCAGAGCATATGTCAGGATCATTGGTTAAAAGAAGATCTAAAATATTGGCTGATGTAGCCGAAGACCGCGTGGGATGGGTGATAAGCTGTGTGAAGGAAAAGTCGAGGCATGACTGCAAAAAACCATGAGCCTCCGATAGGTAGGTTGTTGTGTAAAGGTTATCCCAATCGATATCAGGGAAATTAAAATAACCAAAAATCAGCAATACCGAATTAGGAAAACGAGCAGTAATAATTTCAAGAAGCCGTCGGAATTCTTGAGAAAACGTCTTATTCATGTCAGGGGGTCGATAAATGGCGCCAATGATTATAAGACCTGATTTATGCTTAATGGAAACCCACACACTTTCTAAAAAAGTGTCGAGGAAGATACGTGCCGCAAAAAGATCTTTTTGCACAGCTATCAAAACGCCCCCCACCTAATCGATTATTCCTGTCACACCTAAATAAGTTAAAGGACGTCCAAATATCCAGAATGCAGTTATCGGGCACAGTATCGGTGAGCCACGTTTCAGTTAGTATTACAAGAGATGCTGAACATGAATCAATCATGGATGACAGAGGCACTGTTTTAGATAGGACACTTCGTATGTTAGTGTACAGGAATGGAATAAGGCCTTGAGCGTCATTCTTCCGCAATAATGATCTAGTGGGCGGATGTGTGGCGTGATTACATGATACTGGTCATTCTGCGGCTTGTTTTGACACCTTCGTCACGCAGTTCAGATCGCTGTCCCATACATAAGTATCACTATTTACAAACAACTTATTGAACACGAGTTGCACACGATCGCCTTCTTTCCGAATTGATTTTGAATATTGTAGAACGTTGCGCCGCTTGTTTCGCACAGTTTCAGAGTAATCACGTGAGATGCTGAACAGTTTGTAACCATAGCCGAGTATTGCCTCGACTTCTTTGTCATTAAAAAACTTTGCGATAATTGGGCGCTTTTTATCGTTAGCGAAACGGCCCAACCTGTGTGCTCTTGTTATGGAGGACACTTTCAAACCAAGATGGTTATCACAAAATTCCTGAACTAGACGCTCAGATGTTTCCCATCTCTCATTCTGTTCAGAGTCCGGAAGCCCGTAAAACAGCAAGTTGCACCTGCGGGAGCGATTCTCTAAATCATCGACCTTGTCTTCTATTTTGGAAATATTCGCTACTTGTGTTGTGGGAGAGTGCGCAGTAGCCTCCCCTGACAAGGAACCTGAAGTTATCTTTCGCTCGAAATCATCAAGCTGATTCTGCATTTTAGAAAGCCGCTCTTCGCAGATGGGTGGGATTTTATCAGAAGCATCAAACTGAATCTTGGCTTCAAGTTCTGAAACACGCCGAGTTAATTGTTCAAGTTCACTTTTTAGATCGATATGAATTTGAAGCACCTTGTTAACAGATTCAAGAATACCTGTACTGCTCGAATCCAGCCTCTGAACAGTATTGAATACAAAATCAAGCTTTTCTTCTTGCGATTTAGTCATCGGACCCGGGTTTGCCTCGACATCACCCCCCAAGCAGCAATAGGCACCACAGATACATAACACAATCGCGAAAACACTTCATTGAGTTGGGTGGCCACGACACCGCTAATAAGAACACATCATCGTCGCGAAAAGAATAAGCACCGTTTAAACTAACCTGCACAAGCGTGAAAAGTGAGGGTGGCATCCCAACGGTTGCGGTGTCGTGGCCCGAAGTGCTGTCGAAGTGGGCGTTCTCTAGTACTGTGCTTTCCGTAGATACTGTTCCATGTTGCCAACCGTGTAGCACAGTTGTATCCAGAAATGGTGGTTGACGCAGTAGCAGACTCGAAGATAGGCCACGTGCCGAGCACACTCCTGTCAGAACGGTGTTGTCCTTATGCTCGGTATTTAGCGGTGGATAATCCAGGCACTGTGGTACGACGGCCGACTGAGGACCAGGCGTCGCCAACAACACCACCTGCACAAGCATGAAAAGTGAGCGTGGCATCCCAACGGTTGCGGTGTCGTGGCCCGAAGTGCTGTCGAAGTGGGCGTTCTTTAGTACTGTGCTTTCCGTAGATACTGTTCCATGTTGCCAACCGTGTAGCACAGTTGTATCCAGTTGTACATGCAAGCAAGATCAAGGAATGAAGTCAACGGGAAGCGGGCGCCGCTCCGTAGAGTAGAAGATTCCTAGAGGAGAGAAAGGGGGGGGAGCGTAGGAGAGGAGAGAGAGGGGATGTGGAAGGCGGGACGCGGGAAGGAGCGACAGACAAAACCCCCGCAAGCACATGCAAGCAAGATCAAGGAATGGAGTCCACGTAGGCGACAGACACCACCGGTAGTGCGTGTTATTCTTTGCTTGCACCCAACCCCTGCATAGCTATTGCTAAGAGGCCACTCTGCTCTCGGTCATGACTCTGCTCAGTATGGTGGTGGTTGACGGCCTTATTGTACTACAGTGTTCTGGTTCGCATAGTGGGTGCTTTCCTATGTCATGAATGTGACCGGACGCGGGACGCCGGACGCGGGACACGAGACGCCGGACGCGGGAGGGACGGGCACAGCCCCGAGCATAAGATGCTTCCCGTCTAAAAATACCACGGACAGAATTGGAATCGAACCCAGGTTCTCTGCGTGCCAGCCCAGTGCTCTGCCACTGAGCTAGGCCCGTGCTGGAAACTGCTGTGCAAACTGACCCCATGCAGGCTTCATGTAGTGTATGTAATCACGTTAGCATGTTTAATAAAGCGTTTTAGAACAGTAAAGTAACATCCAGGCGTCACACAATGCGAATTGCGTAACGAGTGGGTCGTTGAATGCTCCACCCCATAGCGCCACACTAGCGCATATTCTCTGGGAGTGTTCAGCACGAATTGGCAAGACTAGGGACGCAGCCAATGAGGACCTTCGGGTACGTTGGGGAGCCGCGCTGCTCATCTCAGGAAATAAAACATCTATAAAGACCTAAAAATCCAAAAAATCCCAATTAGCACGGCAGCCATTACTCTAGAACCATTCGAAATATACCATTGCCTTCATTTAATTTTTTAGGGGCGAAGCTCCTTAAGCCGTGGGTCGTGCGTCCCCGTTGTATGTAGCCACCTCTAGTTTAGTACTTGTATATGATGAATATATTTAGGGGCGAAGCTCCTTATGGCATTACCTCGGCGGTCCTCGGTTGTCCATGCACTCTGAGTAGCCAGTAGGTACTGGATTTCGACCTCCAAGATAGTGCCTGTGTGAGATGTCTCCTGTGCGTAATTAAACAATAAAAAAAATTCACAACGTACATGTAAAATTAAAGTGAGTTGCGAGTCGCCATGACTCTCATCGACCCTTTAGTATAAATGCGCCCGATCTCACGTCGTTGATGATGTACTGCGCAGAATTCGCGGAAGATTACCGGTTTACCGCATTCACTCCGTGGATATGGTGTCGTCATCTCCAGTTCTCGTCTCGTTTCCGAGAGGGCGCTGTCCTATAGACATCCGTAGAGTTCCTGTATATGCTACCTTTAGGTAGCAGAGTTGCGCATCTGTTTTCCAAACGCCGATAGTAACCATGCATTGCGGAGAAGCTGATGCACAGGCCACGCATGGAAAACATGGCCGCGCCACCGAAAGCGGTTGCCGTTCACCTAGAATCTATCAAGTCACCGTCGTTGACTCTGTAGCTCGTTAGCTACGAACTGGTGCTTTCATTTGCTTTAGATTCATGTCCTTAAGCTTCGACAGCAAAGTATTTACGTCGATTCAGCACCGTTTTCGAAAAACATACTGAAATAATCGATGCTGTAGGCGTAGCAAGTGGCGATATGGGCGCTCCCGGAATCTCGAAGGACATGTATAACGTGTTTGTCAATTGTTTTTCATCCTCCATAGCTGGCGCCACTTGACTTGGCGGCGACGCATGTTATTGGGCACTACGCTAGCCTTTGCGTCATCGGATAGACTAAAAAATGCTTTTGTACTCTCGTTACACAGTCCCGAAAGCAGGTGTTTCTTCTTTCATCGCCGGTCGTTGGCACGCCAGGCATGTCGACTGGCGATCGCCGACACGCTTCGTCGATCGGCGGCAGGCTTAAGCAAGTCGCCTGCAAAAACAAAGTGCGGCTTCGCCACATAGCTATGGTTGCTAGCCAGGCAAGATGGCGGACCTATGCGCAACTCTGCTCCCCCCTAGTGAAAAAAATCCGTATGTACGGAAGATACGGATCCGTACATATGGAATTATGGTATTACGGATCCGCATGATACGGATCCGCATGATACGGATCCGCATGATACGGATCCGCATGGTACGGATCCGCATGATACGGATCCACATAATCCATATATATGGATTATACGGATCCGTATCCTCCGTATATACGGCTTCCATATATACGGAAATGTGGTATTATGGATGCCATAATACCATAGTCATTTTGGTTTAGCGAGTCCATACAATGCAGGCAAGGTCTTCCATTAAGTCAGAACTTGTTTGAGGACAGCTTAATCGAGAGATCAAAGTAAACTGAATAATGTTTATTCTGCACATGTACGCGCAGAACAAGCCTAAACAATGTGCACTGTCAGATGACAACACCCTCGCATGCACCACGCAGAATAACCACAAACAATGCGCACTGTAAGACAAGACGACACCCTGGCACACATCACCACACACACACTTGTTCACGTCTGCCCCCACTGCTTATGCTCCATGTGTCGAGAATGTAGAAACAGTGGCAGTTCTCACACGCAGAGTAAGCATAAACAATTAGCACTGTCAGGCGACACGACACCCGGGGACACACCAATCAGAATAAGCATAAACAATGCACACTGTCAGATGACACGACACCCTGGCACACGCCACAACACATGCACTTGTTCACACTTGCCGCCATTGACCATGCCAGATATGACGAGAATGTAGAAACAGCAGCAGATCTCACGCGGCACTGCAAACGGAATGGCACTAATCTTCCACCCTTATCTACAGTGAAGGCCTGGCATTCACACTGGCAATAAAACTGAACCTTTATTCTGCACGCGTACCTACGTATGCAGAATAAGTCCAAACAATGTGCATTGTATGCGAAACGACACGACACCACTGTACTCGCACGCACCACCACATACGCACTTCTTCACGTCTGCCACCACTGAACATGCTAAATATTATGAGGCTGTAGAAATAGCACAATCTCTCACACAGGTCCTGCCGTTGCGAGGTAATCACATTGACCCGCCATCCTTAACTGCAATGAAGGCATGGCATTCTCACTGGCGGGTAAACCTTCGAAGCTGTAATGCCAAGCAAGCGGGAAACGTGGTCGAGCAAGCAAAGTCCATGGTGACACAAAAATAGGTGGTTCTCCGATGTAACTAGCGTTGTGGCAGGTCGCGTCATGCACCTCCGGGTTCCCAAGGCGTTACGAGATCCTGCAGATTATAAACCTTTCCTGCAGGCACACACACACACACACACACACACACACACACACACACACACACACACACACACACACACACACACACACACACACACACGGCAGCGTCCGATACACTGGCAGGAGCGCCTCAAGCCACGAAAGACAAGCCCAACGTAGGTGGCGCCGCGCCGCGGTGGAATGTAGCGTAATACCATGGTGGGTGAGAGGGAAAGACGACGGTCGCCGAGGGAGCGTTTGACGGGCACAGAATTGTATAGAGGAGGCTATGAGGGAGGGCGGCCCCTCCCTCTTAAGTGACAAGAGGGAAAAGGGGGGCGCCCCTCTCCCCCCCCCCCGTGCGCTCGCCTATGGTCATAGTTTCACGTAGAACACCATGCTTTCCGTATACTACTATTGCCACGTGGATCTTTCCGCATAGCCCATACGGATTCCGTTTGTTCTTTCCGTATATTCCGTATCGCCGTATGAGTCTATCCGTATAACAGATATGGCATCCGCATGTTCCTTATGGCCACATCCGTACGCCCATACGGAATTCCTTATGTACCATATGATGCTTCCGTATGTTCCTTACAATTTCCGTAAGCATCAGTATACGTCCGTACAAAATCCATACATTTTATACGGAAAATATGCGGAATCCGTATGTCTTCCGTATGACGGTATGCGGATTTTTTCAGTAGGGCCGTAGGGAGCATATACAGGAACTCTAGACATCCGTACAATATGGCGGTTGGGTGAAGGTACGCTAGATGTCGTTGGCGGTGCAGCTGCTCTTCGATTGCGCGGACCGCCGTACGAGTGCGCTTGCCGGATCGTGCTGCTTGGCGGACTATGGACGACGACCGGTCGTTGAAGTTTGAATAAAATTTCACACACACTATCGCTTTGATTACTGCTGGGCGAAACCACTGAAGATTTTTTTTCACGGTGTAACCATGATTGCTTCAGTCACCATAACTCTCATCGACCCTTTAGTATAAACGCGCCCGATCTCACGTTGGTGATGATGTACCGGGCAGAATTCACGGAAGATTCACGGTTTACCGATGAACCTCCGCAGCTTCGCCCAATCATCATCATTCACTCCGTGGATATGCTGTGTTTTTTATCCACCCTCCCTGGCGGCGTAGCGGGTGAGGTGGTGCCGTGATGACCTAAAGGCCGCGGGATGGAATACTGTATACGGCGGCTGCATTTAGATTAGGCGAAATATACAGAAAATAATAAATAACACAATTTATTTGCCTGGTCCACTCTGAGTGAATGCTGGGGAAGTGCAATGCACGCCCTGTGCCCGTGTTTCTCTCTTTACAACGTTTTTTTGCGCCCGCACCTCGGGATCGGCTCGATACCAGCGTTTCGCTTGTGCTTCTCGACGAAGTGACTATTAAGGAGAAGGTGAAGAAATAAGTGTCTTCCCGTAACTGTCTCATTTAAGGACACCGCAACAGGCTGACAAAGGGGAGGGGGAAGGGAATAAACGATAGAGGTAGAAAAAAAGATCGAGAGAGATAAAAAAGTCACAGTTTCACCGCAAGGGTGAAGCAATGAAAGCGATAGCAAAAAATTGTAATGTTATACGAAGTGAGGCTGGCAGCTAACTCTTTTTGGATCCGATCTCACGCAACTCTAGAAAACGCTTGTTTAAGAGAATTCTCTTCGCGTTGAGAGCGCAGCACGTAGAAGGGTACACCGGCCCCCCGCTTCCGGCCGCCGAGAAGGGGAGATAACGCGCGCGCCCGCGCCCGCGCTCGTAAAATCGAACTCGCCCCCCCCCCCCCGCCCGCTGTCGGCCGCCGAGAAGGGGAGATAACGCGCGCGCCCCCCACTCGTAAAATCGAAGGTCGCTCGAGCGACCCCCCCCCCCCCCCTCGCGTCTTTTCACGCTAACGAACCACGGGCGGGGCCGATTATATATATACATATACATATACGGCAAATGACGCCGACGCGGACGCCGACGCCGACGGCGAAAACCAGCCGCAAGTGTCCATATAATTGCTATCGCAATAAAATGCGCTCTCATTCCGCGTCCGAAAATCGTGACAGCGCGCGCCCCACGCAACGCGCAGCCATCAGGAAAAGCCGCCGAGAAGGCCGGAGGTAAACAGTGAATGCACGAAGTGCGCGCCGGATGTAAACAAACGGCAAGAAGAAAAAAGAGGTCTTCAGCTCTCACGTAGCAAGTCCGGTCGACCTCGCAGTGGGCGTCGTATCCAGTTGGTTAATCCTGACCGGTGGCGATGGCGTCGTGAGCGGCCAGAGCCGCGGCGCACATTCCACGAGCAGGACAATCCACTGGAACCAACGTCAACACAGCACGAAGCGCCGCAGCAAGTGCGGCGAGCGCAGCGTCCCTCGGGTCGTCGGCGGTAGTCGGCACACTCGGTGGAGGCGATGGGGGCCGCTGCCGGGTTGGTCCGGGTGTTGGCGGCGAGAGCGTCCCGAAAGGAGCAGCCCTTTTCGACAACCGCACTGCCCCGCTTGTTGTTGTTGTTCACAGCGGTCCTGGCTTGTTCCAGAGCTTGGCGGCGCGTCACGGGGCCATCCGAGGAGGCGATGATGACGGCGGCCTTGCGCTGGATCTGCCAGGAGGGGCAGCGCGGCTCGTTCGCTCGATGGTTGCCACTTCAATTAATGCAGCGCGGGCGCTCTGCTGGGCACGGTCCCGAGGTGTGGTTGACGCCGCATCGAAGACAGCGCTCGTCGCGCGAGCAGGTGGTCGTGGCGTGCCCGTAGCGGCCGCAACGGGAGCACTGGAGAGGCTGCGGCAGGCGCGGGCGAACTCGGCGGGCTTGCTGAAAAGCAAGACCTCTGAGGGGGATGGCAGTGCCCTCGAAGGTCACAGTGAGGCACGTTCCACGGCGCGAGCACGAGACAACCGGAACACTCGAAGAGATGTTCTTGGTGAGGTCCTCGATGGCAATGGTCGTGTCAACGCCGTAAACCGTGCCGACACATGTGTTGCTAAGCAGGCGTTTAGCCCGCACCCTCACCTAACATATCACCGCAACCAAAAGTAGTGGGGACAAGTCAGATGTGGGGTGTGTGTCTACCGCAACCAGATTGCGCTTGTAGTTTACCCGGACGCGTCGGGTTGCAGGAAATTCGGCGAGGTAAGCCGCGATCGCTTCCCTCGTCACGGCCAGAAAGTGTGCCTTCTTTCCGACCGGTCGGAAGAGCAGCGTATCTCCCAGTGTGGTTTCGCGCGTCACTTCTTGGGCGCGCTCATGTTGGGATGGGCGAGGAGGGGTGTTCGTCTGCACCGAGGGCTCGCGCACCGGGGTTGTCGCAGTTGAGGCCGGTGAATGTGTCTCTGCGATGGTGGGGGGCGGGCGCCGTGTCAGCAGCGGCCGGGGAGTGAGGGAGAGGGGTGGATGGAGTGGTCGGGCGAGGCGAAGCTTCCTCGCTGGATGCGCCCGCAAGCGCTGTTATGTCGGGGGGCAGACGATGATGCCTCCCTGGCTTTTTGTTTTAGCCAGTTGCCGATGGATGCAATGGCTTGGTGCTCCATCTGCTCCTCTTGTGTCCTGCTCGGAACAGGCTCGACTGAGGTGTTTAAGGACGCCGCCGCGGCTTCTGCCGGGCTGGCGCCTGTGGTCGTAGCTGCCACGGAGGTAGCGACCGATTCGGCTGGTCGGGAGGGGGGCCTTCTTTTCTTTTTGGCCACCTTTGGTTTGCCCTTTTAGATGCGAATCATCTTATACTCGGGGCTATGTCCGTCCCTCCCGCGTCCGTCCCGCGTCCCGCGTCCGGCCACTTTCATGAAGTAGGGTAGCACCCACTATGCGAACCAGAACACTGTAGTACAATATAAGGCCGTCAACCACCACTACAGTCACCAGAGTCATGGCCGAGAGCATAGAGAGGCTGCTTAGCAATGGCTAGGCAGGTGTTGTGTGTCGCCCAGGTTGACTCCATTCCTTGATCTTGCTTGCATGTGTTTGGGGGGGTGCTTAGTCCGTCCCTCCTTCCCGAGTCCTACACCCCCACAGAGCATGCGCGTCCCCTCGCCCTCTCCTACGCTCACCCCTTTCTCTCCTCTAGGAATACTCTACGGAGCAGCGCCCGCGTCCTACGCACCCACAGCGCATGCACGTCCCCTCTCTCTCCTCTCCTAAGCTCACCGCTTTCTCTCGTCTAGGAATCCTCTGCTCTACGGAGCGTCCCCTCGCCCTATCTCTCCTCTCCTACGCCCACCCGCTTTCTCTACTCTAGGAATAGTCTACTCGACGGAGCGGCGTCCCACGGCGCATGCGCGTCCTCTCTCCTACGCTCAGCCCCTTTCTCTGCTGTAGGAATCCTGTACTCTACGGAGCGGCGCCCGCGTCCGACATCCCCACAGCGCATGCGCGTCCTCTCCCCCTCTCTCCTACGCTCACCCGCTTTCTCTACTCTAGGAATCCTCTACTCTACGGAGCGGCTCCGGCGTCCCACAGCGCATGCGTGTCCCCTCTCTCTCTCTCCTCTCCTACGGTTCTCTCCTCTAGGAATCCTCTACGGAGCGGCGAGCGACAGGTGGTGTGACAGCTGCATACTCCGCTGGGGGCAAAACGGTAGATCCGCGGTATAAAAAATGACGGAGCGCGCCTCATTCTCTCTCCTGTGCAGCGCCGCGAAACGAGAGCGGCGACGTTTCTCCCGCTCAAGCTAACCATCTCCCCGCTGCTTCGCATCCACACATGGTTCCCTTTAGAGGGAGATGGGGAAGTTTTTTTTGTTTTGCGGCTGGCTGCTTCGTCTGTATGTGCCTGCTGCTGCTGTCGTTCGTAATCCAGCGCGGCCTGCTCAGTGGCCGTCTTTGCTTGTCTCTGCAGTTTTTCGCGGGTAATCCGCGTGTGGTGCGATGCCGGTATGGCGGCGTCCTGTTGATAGAAGTTTCTCTGGCTGTCACCTTAAGATTATCCTTACGTTTGTGCCGTTTGGCTGCTGAGTCTTGTTTTCCTATGGTTAGGTTGAGGTGATCAAAGGAACAACGCAGTCGTTGTTCCTTTGATCGCTGAGTCCTGACGGTGCGATCTACTCTTCGTCAGGGCTGGCCTTCTCGGGCGAGCGCGTGCTGTCCTTCTCGGCGACCCTTCTCAGCGCTGCCCATGGCGGGAAAGACCCTCTGCCAGCTGGCGCCTTCGTATTGGCTGCGGCGTCGGAACGTCCCTAGCGACGCGACTCTCACAAACATCCCTATGATGGGATAGTGGGGCCCCCTCTCGGTCTGGCGGCGAAGCTGGGCAGCTGTTTTTGGCTTGAAACATCGTGACCACGGATTGACGCGGTTCGCCTTGATTCTGCAAGTGCATTACACATAAAACATTCGTACACGTAGACTGAAGGACTCGTTAAACAACCGCGAAAAGGTCAATTGTAGAGCAGAGCGTGCCCCATTATGGTACCGCACTTCCTTATATCAATGTCCAACGGTTGGTTCTTCTGCACATTTTTACTCAGTATCATGGCAGATTGGACAATTTTATGTGCCATTGCTTATATGCGTGAAATAATAGTTGGTTTATACATTTACCAGATATCCTATTAAGTATGTAATTGGACACCTGCTACTGTGGGTGAAGACCGGCTACTCAAGGTCCACTTTCGAACTCTTTTATAAAACACGTGCATTCCTTTATTTAATTTTACACCCCGTCTCTGTTTCTCCACTTCTGTCATTAAAATCGAGGTATTCGTCACGTACCCCACTTCATTATCTATTCGAAGAATGGATGCTATGGAATTGATGTCATCAGTAAGAAAGGATGCGCGATTTATTTCTAGTTATAAAAATAAAATAATGCATACAGGCACGTCGGCAGCAGTTTTTTGCTTATGCATTTTTAATAACATCTCCTTCGGCTGGCATTGGATCTTATTGTTGCTATGTAGAAGTAGAAGCAATAAGTATATAAGACGGTAACCTCAACTCCTTTGTCAGGTAACAAAGCTTTGAGATTCCAACTACCATGAAAGGCTTATTCGTTGTTCAGTTTATGCTGCTGCACTTACTGTGAGTACGCTTGATCTTAATACTATTTTCCCTGTTGTGCGCGAAAATATACAACGACAATCTTGACCAAGTAATTTCTTGAATGCGGTAGCAAATGCACATAAAACAATCTACACTTAAAACCTGCACTGGAAAGCGAAAACTAGCAGTTTCATGCAAATACGGATCATGAAAGTCGATAGGATGCTTTACATCGAAGAATCTCCTGAAGGCCATTGGGTCTCTTTTGCCAGCCTTAAGGAGACCATAAAGCCGATGGTCTGCGAGGTGCCCTTAGTTCGCTTGAATAACTCCTGAGTCACACCTAATTTGCTTGATTCACTTTGTCACAGCCAGTAGAGAGCGAGCACACACAGGGATGGAGACATTTGACGACATAGGGTGCTAACGTCTAACAAAAGGTATAATTTTGCTTTCCAGCAGTATGCATAAGCCTTGTCATCGAATGACATGCGAACATTTCATAGCGAAAAACATGTGAGCACTTTTGACTGTGAGCCAAAATACCGAGCTACGAAATTTCCCTTGGTACAAAGATAATGGGTCTTTTGTTGACAACGCGATCGAAGGGTTACTAACACATTGGTCACCAGATGCTGATATGCTACGTGCTGCTATAATTAACAGCGTCATAGGCGTGCGCAGGGTTCCCCTTCAGTGGGGGCAAAGGCTTGTCGCAGCGCTCCCCTTCCCTATTAATCAAGGTATGGGGGCCGACTTTGCTCCGCTCCTTTTTAGGTGACTAGAGGGGGGGGGGGGCGCCCCCTCTGCCCCACTCGTGCGCACGCCTATAAACAGCGTCATTCCACAACTGCTTCTCTCCAAGGTAACATTTTATTCAAGTGTTGGTTTCCAGCCACATTTTAAACAATAAAAAACGAGGAATCCGTCAGCTCCCTCATTTTCATCTTTGTTATTGTGTTTTCGTGACCTGTCGCTCATGCATCTCCTATTTGTCGTCCATTACAGTGATAATGCCATACCAACACACCCACGTCGCTAACTTACCAATTTCACATGATTCAATTTCAGCCCCTTATTTATTATAATTCGCAGTAATTTCACTTCGGTCACTCTTCATTGACTTTATTGTACGTTGGTTCACTTTAACTTCGAATTCAATTTAAAGGCGCCGTGTTGCTGCCCTTCGCTGCAGCGCAACTCGTATGGTATGGCATGTTAAACTTTACTTAAGTCATGGTTTAAGGATGTGGAACAATAGCGATTTTTAATAATTGTACTCCTACTACTACGAATAATAAAAACATTATTATTATTATTATTATTATTATTATTATTATTATTATTATTATTAGTAGTAGTAGTAGTAGTAGTAGTAGTAGTAGTTGTAGTAGTAGTAGTAGTAGTAGTCATAAGTCGGCAAAAATATTGGTACTCACTCAGACTCGCCAAAATTTTCCTCAACCGGACACACTCGGACTCAGAAACTTATTCTCAACCGGACTCAAGCTGACAAACATATTGCTCAGCCGGACTCACTGAGACTAAGACTCACGGCTCTATCAGAGTCTGAGTGAATCTCAATCATTCCACTAATGAGTGAGCTTGCCGAACTATGGTAGCAGTAAAATTTGTAGCAGTATACTTGCTGCACCATAATTTGTGTCTCTCTATGCGTTGATTTGTGTCTCTCTATGCGAGCTGATGGCCACAGTCGTAGGAACAAGGCTAATGAAGTATATAGAGTTGTCGTGGGATTCAGAGTTTACTCATGGTGTCATGTGGGCGGACTCCATGATTGTGCTGAGTTGGATACGTGGCGAGCAGGACAAGTTAGCCCAATTTGTCAGAAATAGAGTGAGAGAGATTTTAGACACCACTGGACTAGATGCGTGGTGGTATTGTCCAGGCGAGCACAATCCAGCCGACTTATTAACTCGAGGGATATCTGTACAAGGCTTGCGTGAGAGCAGTGCCTGGTGGAAGGGTCCTACATGGCTGGATCAGCCAAGATCAACATGGTCTACAGAACCAGAAGGATTTCCTACTTTCGGCAAAAACGGAGCGTCATCGTGCGAACCGCCAAGCGTCATTCTTCACGCGCAACCACAAGAGGAAATGTTGATTGACATCGCGAAGTTTAGAAGTCTGCAAAAGCTACTGCGCGTCACAGCTTGGATCTTCCGATTTGTGAATCGAAGTCGCAGATGCTCTACAGTGAATTCGGTCACAATATCCGCAGAAGAAATAGTAAACGCCGTAAAGTCTTGGATTGGTCGCGTCCAACGAGAGGCTTTCTTACGGACATACCGCAGATCCTGAACGGAAAAGCTCCTCACAAACGCTCCATTTTGAGAGACCTTCACTCTTTCATTGATGAGACTGGACATCTTCGACTTGGAGGGCGACTGGAACGGATGGTTGCTACATATGAAGAGAAGCATCCCATTATTTTACCAAGACGCAATCACCTCACGGTGTTGGTAATTATGGAGGCGCACTGCAGAGCGTTACATGGAGGCGTTTCGAGTACCATGGTACAAGTTCGCCAGCGCTTCTGGATTATTCGCGCTCGTCAGGAAATTAAACGAGTTATAAACACGTGTTTTCTGTGCAAGAGGTATAGCACGAATCCAGCGAAAGTGCAATATGCTCCACTGCCACTCGATCGACTTGTCTCTTCAAGGCCGTTTGAAGTAACTGGGATCGACTTTGCAGGACCCCTTCACATAAAGCAGATGGCTCTCGCTGACACAACCTGCAAAGGATACATTTTCTTGTTCACCTGCGCTACCACTCGAGCAGTGCATCTGGAACTGACGAACGGGCTTTCAACTGAAACCTTCCTTCTGGCATTCCGACGATTCCTTGCTCGAAGAAGCGTGCCACTGACGCTATACTCGGACAACGCATTGACCTTCAAAAAGGTTTACGAGACCTGAAAGCAGTATGGGAGGTCATGAAAAGCTCTCCTTTTGCGTCCTTCCTTGCTACGCACCGCATACAGTGGAAGTTCATTGTGCCAGGAGCGCCTTGGTGGGGGAGGATGGTGGGAGAGGCTAGTTCGGTCAATCAAGTGTTCACTTCGCAAAGTGCTTGGAAAGAGCTACCTCAACAGTGAAGAGACTGAAACTGTACTACTTGAAGTGGAAGCAGTTATCAATTCACGACCTTTGACCTATTCCTATACTAACACAGCAGAACCTTTGCCAATATGGCCTGCCCATTTTCTGGTCGGACGTTCATTGACTGCTCCTTCAGGGCCACATAGCTCCGAGTATGAAGCTAGATGCACCCAAGCAACAACGAGCGACCTTACTAAGAAGTTGAGATATCGCCAACAACTGCTTGACCACCTGTGGATACGATGGAGAAAGGAGTACTGTCACGAATTCTGGTGATTACGGGTGATGGAATGAGACAGGACTCCTTTACCGGCACAACACATTCAATGAACAAACACACGGCACTCTAGAATATAAAAACGTGCAAAACAAATATCAGGGACTGCAAATCAAAACTAAACTAGCCTCAAACCTCACTACTAATTAAACGCTAAATCGTCCTATCGAGAGTCAAGCAAGTCTAGTCTTGGTGCCTCTCATGGTTCTGGCCGATCTTACTTGCTCATTTCTCAAAGTCCGGAATCCGTGGCTTTCCGTCCCTGTCGGGGTTCTCGACGCTCCTGTCGAACGTCGCCGTCCCTGCCGCTGCCGAAGTCGCCCTTCGTCGTCATCCCTTGACGTCCTTGCTGACGTGGCGAGGCCTCAGTAGTTAGGCCTAGCGGCTTTGGCGATACCCGGTACTAGCTGACGTGGCCAACCGGGGACTGTCTTCGTCGACTTGCTCAGAAGGGGGGCTTGCGTCAGGAACGTCGGCGATTGCTGTGCGCGGTTGCTGCATCCCGAGCAGCCTCACTCGAACCGGGTCGAGGTCTCCGGCCACCTCCCGTCGCCAGTGCACTTGCTGGCGAGACAACCTTCTTCGTCCAAGCCCACGTCGACAATGCCAGGAGAAGGAGAAGATGCCGAAGTTCGCTGAGGGTATGGCACGTTTGTTTCACCGTGCGGATCTCTGTGTGCCTCAGGCTAAATTAAAACATGGCTGATCCCTCCGTCATAGGAATCGGTATAACACGAAAGTGAAACGTGTCCTTACAGAAGTAGTTCAATATTTACTGCACATTGATATAAGAGAGAGAGAGAGTATTTATTAGAAGACAGAGAGGTCGGCCTGAGCTTATGCGCTCTAGCCTGCTACTCTACACAGGGGATAAGGGAAGGGGAAAAAGAGAGATGAAGGGTGATGATGGGGACAGGAACAGGTGGTGCGTATGTGCAGTAGCCACATATCACAGTACCCTACAGCTTGGTATCCAGTCCAGTGCTTGTGATAAAATCTAGAACCGCCCTTGTAGCAGTTTTTGGCACTGCTTGGTCGCACATTGCTGACAAAATGCAGATAGCTTGCACAATGTCTATTGGTGTGTAACGTGGATGCATCCACGTTGACGCTTGATGGTACACCTGTATCCCGACGACTAACGTCTATGATGAATGATTAAAGAAACCATTGTGGTCATAGATGCTTGTGGCAGCTGTACGGTGAAAGCGGAGTCATTGAAAGCGGTGTGACAGCGAGATGAGCGTCAATAATTGGGCGCCGAACTTGGGCTAAGGTCGCCGACTCGCGGCATGTTAGAGTTATTGAACAACGCTGCCCGACCAGAGGGAAACGCAACGCGCGTCGTGTCTTCCCCGTTGGCCGGCTGCGATTTTTCGCGGGGTGAACGTGGCTAGGGACGCGGAGTTACGGCCACGCGACGCACTCGCGCGTCGCACAGCTATTTTTGGTATGGACGGGTGCTACGAGTGTGGATGCTAGGGGTAAGGTCGGCACCTGGAAGTGTGTTAACGCGTCGGCAAAAGTTCACGTTTGCTATTCGAAACACTCCGAATGGGACGGACGCGGAGAAACAACACTTTGAAGAAACTAATTGTGTATATCACAGTCATAATGCATCACTTCTCTTAGCAAGAGCACTGTGGGAGGACAGTGGTAGATATAAAAGGCTTGTTTTTAAAGCGTGCAAAGTATGTGACAATGGCGCAGTGGATAGCGTGCCCGGCATCTCTTGTCGCGGACCTAAAGGTCGTAGGTTCGACTCCCCGTTGACGGAACTTTTTTCTTTATCTTCTGGTCATGTGTATTTTTTCGACGTCATTTCCGTGACGGAAATACGCCACTCAAATCTTGGTGGACCCCGGCATAAAACACTTTCGTGTTAAAAAAAAAACAAAGCCATCACATGCGTGACGGCAGAGAACAGCTTTACGCTGGTCTTCTGCACACTCTCCCGACAACAGCGCACGAGTTCATTAGGAAGGATACTGCATTAAAGCGGATACTGCAGCAACGGTACCAGCAAAACGATTGCCTAGCTATTGCCGCACCGATAGGTGCCGCAGCACTCCCAGCGACCGATTAGAGCTGTACTACGCAAACTGATTATACAAACTGTGGGCGAAGAGGTTGCTCAGGAGAACGCAAGATACACAACCTGTCACGAGCAGCCCCGTCGTAGGAGTTTGCGCTTGCCTCCTTCGCTGAAATTAGGCGCCAAGAGTTTCGACAAGCGTTGGCTTCTCCCGAACCATACTGTGAATATCGTACCAGCCGAAGGCATGTATACCTACACAGACGCCTCTCGTCGTCCGTCCTCTGCCGAGCTATACTCGGCGACAACTTTTTTTACAGCACTGTGGAAGCCACAGAACCAATGCGCATGCCTCCTAAAGCGGAAAAAAGAGAAAAGAAGAAGAAGAGAGTACTGAAGTTTACGGATAATTTTCTCATTTCCATTGCTGAAATTAATACTGCTTTATTTATTATGAGACTTAAACAGTTGCGGGAAGTTGTTAGTAAAATACGGCCATGGTTCGCCTTGCAAGAATGCTTTTCATTTCTTTCTATTTCTTAGACAGCACCACGTTTTCAACCTACCAGTTTTCTAAGGAAGAGTGGCGTCCGCGACATCAATGTGCGGCCGCAAGGGCGCTGTTTAGTTCTACACGAAAAATATACTTCTGATAGCACAATAAAATGTATACTGAAGAATTGAAATTTTTCCCCCCATTCATCATTTTCATGTATATGTTTTTCTAAACGCGTTAACGATGCGAGCGAGCAAAACCGAAATCAGCTGCAAGCTACCTTTGCGGAGCAACACGAATGTGCGGACGCCCCGCCTCCGTAGCCTTCGCTCCAATGTCAAGATAAGTTGTCGCTGAGTGTATCATACCAGCCGACCCTTTACAGTTGCGCCGAAACTGTTCGTGACTGGTTGTCCACGGCGGCGCCACAATACCATCAACCGCCACCTGTTGCAACTTGGTCTCAACGGTACGCGTCAAAGCGACCCCAAATTCGCAAGTGTGTTAAATCGCCGCCAATTCGCCGCAAGTGTGTTAAATCACCGCTAAATCGCCGCCAATTGGACCGCAATTGTGGAGAAACGGGACTCATTTATCGTTCTTGCGCTCATCGTCCACGTGGATACTGGGGAAGTCTACCTGCCTACACGCGCAATCAATAGGGGATATTCATAATGCTTGGTGCCCCGGGCACCCTGGCCGCATCCGCCATTTTTTGTTGGGCACCGTCACGGAATCGTCTGCTAGCGTCTACATATGGAGAGGCACGGAGAGGCTGAGCCGCAGTCGTTGGTGAAGTTTTCGGACCAAGAAAATGCGGCCGTGTCTTTCGTCATCCAGCGCCAAACGGTCAGAGGACTTCATTGTGCTGCCACAAATCGACGAGAATGCAATATCGGAGCCCTGCGCGCTTAAAAACTCATCCGGACGGCCGCTGCACGAGGCGCAGCGCTTCGCAAAGCTGAACTGCAGTTCTCAAACGGAGCGTGCTTCCAATAAGACGCAGGCGTTCAAGAGAAGTGTTCATTGCGGAGGAGATGTGACTCTCAAACTTTTAAAATAACGTTGCACTGCAACAAATCTTCATTGTATTTGCCCCGAGATTATAAACATGCGTCAGATATCGAAACCACGTTGTTGCTGCGTGATCTGCGCAACGCTGTGCTGCATTCTTCGACTCATTTCTTTAGCCACAGGTATTTCTACACGCTTCGCAATAGTGTGTCTCGTAGTTTCTCAAAATAAACAAGGCATGGACGTGTGCATGAGTGGTGCACCGCAAAAAAAATAAAATAATAATAAATAAATAAATAAATAAATAAATAAATAAATAAATAAATAAAATTAAATAACAAAAATCAGCAGATCCCACGCACTGTGGGAATTGATGTAATGTGAAGCAGCCAGTAAAGAGCTGATACGCTCAAAGTCACCGAATTTCGCTAAAAAATTCGCATTTAATACTGATCGTGGGTTTCGGCAGTATACAGAGAGTGCGGCCCAATTTATGCTCCTTTAATGTACACTGTTAGTTTATAATGCCTTGTGGTCGTAATCTATCGCGCGGATTTAGTATTGTCGTTCCGGTTTTCTTGAACGCTGTACGTGTACGTTTTCTGACCCATCTTTTTAAAATATTCCGCTCTTTGCTCTCGCATGCCACGGAGGCGTGCATTATTGCGAGCTGCGCGCTATTACGAACAGCATGCGAGTGCCTGCGATCAGGGAAAAGATGAGCGCGATGATTTACCGAATAAACTGCTCTGTCTATTACACGGCTCGTAACTCTTAGCTCCGCGTTCGCAGCGCACGCTGACGGGAGAAAGCAACAGAAAAATAAAAGGGGATGGATAAGTGGGTGTAAAGCGAAGGACAGATGCGGCGTGCGGATGCACTTCGGCGTACACTGGCTTGCGAAGCTTGCAAATTTAGTGATGCCTGTTGGGATCTTGATTTAAACCGGACGTGCGCAGCGGCGTGTGTGGTACTGCTTACAAACGTTTACAAGTGTAAATGCTTGCTTTCGTCGTTCCGCAACACCCACAAGCTAATGTTGATTAATCATGCTCTCTCGCGCGTGTGCGACGTCGACCGTAAGCATATATCCTCCTTTATTGTTCTCTAAGTGAAGCTTATGTTGCGGGCGAGCATCTAAATACGGGATATTCAAAATGTACGGCGCCATCTGTCGACCATCTCGTAAGCTCGATCCGCCATGTTTTGTTGGGCATGAAAACGAAACCAGTCGTATATCGCAGCCTTTGCGGTGCTAGTTGCTGATTGTTTATCTTCGTTCTGCCATGACTTCCCAATGCTTCGTGCGCTGTTCAGGCATCGAGGGAGCCCTGACAATGAAGGGAACAAGGTAGGGCTCATTGTCATCCAATTTATCAGTTATATGACAGAAGGAAAGGCCATACCGACGCGCACTTGTTTCGTCAACAAGATCAGAATTGCGTTTAGGTTCTGAAATGACTGGTGCGCGCAAAAGCGCTCCACAACCTCAGTTTTAGTTTGTCCATGCAATTTAATTGATCGCCTGCAAGATAGCTAGACTTAGACAATATACTGTGACATATGCACTTTAAAACTGACGGCCGCCATCGTACATGAGCGAGAGAGCATGGCTGATCAACGTTAGCTTCTCACTGTTGCAGATCGACGAAAGCAAGGGATCGCTTAATTACACGTGTGGCATCAGTGCCACAAACGCTGCTGCGCGCGTACGCGGTAAATCATTGCCGCCACACGAGACCCGATTGAAAGATTCAGCCGCGTACTTGCAAGTTTCTCAAGGCAGTGTGCGCCCACCTTGTATGCGCCGAAGTACGTAGTCCACACGCTAACGTCTGCCCCTCGCTTTACACCTCTTATCTCTCCGTTTTTATTAAATGCGAAACATTTCTTGGCATACTGCAGGTATTTTCGGTGTTTCTATCTATCTATCTATCTATCTATCTATCTATCTATCTATCTATCTATCTATCTATCTATCTATCTATCTATCTATCTATCTATCTATCTATCTATCTATCTATCTATCTATCTATCTAGCCGCCTACGTCTGGGTGCACTCGTGATCACCCGCTGAACATGGCGTAGACCAAAATAAGTATGGGAGGGTAAGATAGTTTGACGAATATGGCTCGCTAGTCATGATATGATTAATGTGACAATCCCGTAGCCTACGTCGTCAAACCCTTTCCTTCCAGACACGTGTGGAACATACCCGTATACCACGGACGACGGTAAGCGGGTATGTGCCACAGGTGATCCACAGTTTATATCTACCCAGGAACGGCGAGAATAGAGATAGGTAATTTCGACGCGAGAAGGTTAAGAAAAAATCACGCCATTTGCACGAAGTGACTGAGGAGTGGGCGAAGCTCCGGATGTAATCTGGTTAACCGTCAATCCCCGTGGGGTAGATGATGATTTTGTTCAAGAGCTCTACGGACCACAAGGAGGGGGTTCCCCTGATTTTGTTTTCCTCATATATGACGTTAAGCCCAGGGGAACGTTTGTTGTCGGCGTTGCCGTTTTGCTTTCGAGGGCGAGAGCGCGTTCACGATCGTTTTCATCCGTGGCAGAAAGAGAATGTGTGGTCTGGAACGCGCTTACACTTCATGGTCATCAGCGTCATCGTCATCGTTATCACGTGTAGTGGGTACATTCCACTATACTGGAACGCGCTTATTCTTCATGGTCATCAGGCGTCATCGTCATCTTTACCACGTGGAGTGGATACATCCCACATACGTGGCTACGTACTACTACTACTACTACTACATACTACAGAGGAGGGACAGACCCACACCCTAAGGAGCTTCGCCCCTAAAACATGACATCGGCAAGGTTGACCCGACGAATACAAAGAATAAATCTCAGGGTCCCAGCAGGAATCGAACACCAGCATTCTGAGTGGCAGTAAAGCATTCTGGCACCCAGCCAAGCGAGGTCTCGGAACTGCTTTTCAAAAGGACCCTAATGTTCGTGAAAGGTTCCAGTTCTGGCTGTGCAATTTTATAAACATTACATATGTATTCCTACGATACAGCCGTCACGTCGGCTTCAAGCCAATTGTAGTTAAGCGCCATCGACTGAAGTTGATCTATGCAGCAGTGTCCAGGGCTACCATCCTTGCGAGTACAAGCGCTGCATTTCAGCTTACCACTTCTGGTGTTGCTAAGACCCGTATTGCTCTTGGCATCGTTACGCAACTGTAAACAACTAGTTTTATAAAACATATGCGACTGTTCAACATATATCTGTGCGTACAACATTTGCACATATATTTAGCGTCATTTCGTAACGTATCGTTCAATAAAAAAATTACATCACACTTACCTTCGCTCCACCTGCTTCGCATAACACCAATTCCCAATGTACGTGGCATCTGCCGAATTATTTTCTTCTGCTTCTTTCGGTCACTGTGAGCTAGAGCACTGCACGGGCTCAGGCCTACTCGAAAAACTTCAGGCCCGGCCCGGCCCGGCACGTGGGCCGGGCCGGGCCTGAAGCTCCGGGCTTAGGGCCGGGCACGTGTTTTAGGTGGTGGGCGCGGGTCGGGCCTGGCTTGGACATTGCTCAGTTCTTAAAAGGACACTATAATGGAAACATGGCCGCTACATAAAAAAGAAGGTGCGGCCTATAGCGTGGCGTCGACGTCAATGGGCGAGCGCGTCTCGGCTGAGAGGAAAGTTGCGGCCGCTGTTTTGGTGAGGGCGCCCCTACTCCAGTGTAGAAAGCAGACGACACTTCGTGTTGGAGTGTGGTTGCCTCAGGATTTATGCATGTCCGCGTGCTTTTTCGTGTGCTTTCTTATGTTTTTTTTTTTCGTGTGTGATCGTGTGTGGTGGCAGCTTGCATCATGTTTCCTGTGCTTGAGTACGGTTCTTGGATGCGCGCGGCTGTGGCGGACGGTTTTTAGGGGCGAAGCTCCTTAAAGTCGAGGCTTGTCCATCACTCCGCCGCTGTCACTCGGTGTAGCACGGAGTGCGGTGCAGCCACGCTAGTGTGATGATGATGACGGTGCCATCACGGCACAACACATGCAAGGTAACCATTATGCGCCATCACTATGACGATGACGCTGATGACGATGAACAATAAGCGCGTTCCAGAGCACATTCTCTTTTCGGGGCGAAGCTCCTCAAGGTCGAGGCTTGTACATCGCTCCCCCTGTGTAGCCACGCTAGTACTCGCCGCTCCCCACTAGAGGTGCAGCTGTGCTCTCATTTGATTTGCATGGCGCCCACTAGATGGCTCTGCGGCGCTCGCTCCACTCTGCGGCGCGCTTGCTCCACTCTCGGTTCTCGGCGCGCTTCCTTTCTCTTTCGGCGGTCGTCACTCAGTGGGCTTCGATACTACTAGTACCGCTATGAACAACCAAGAAGACAAGGCGGCGGCGGAGCGGAGGGCTCGCAAAGCGGCTGCAGCGCGGGCTCTCAAGTTGTGCGAGAGAAGTAGGCGCCGGCGACACGGACAAGCGGATCCAGATTTGCGGGCTCGTGAAGCTGCAGCGGCACGGCACGCCGGCAAGCCGACCCGGAGTTGAGGGCTCGCGAAGCTGCAGCGGCACGGCAGCACCGGCAAGCCGATCCAGAGGCGGCGGCGAGGGCTCGCGTCACGACGTGTGACGTCTTTGCATGATCAAGTGGGCAATGTACGGGGAGATTCATGGTTACCCGAGTGATCCCCCGCAGCTTCACCCCACTCATCATCATTCACTTCGTGGATATGCTGCGATTTTTCCCAGTAGCGTGATGCCAAGAAGTTCTTGTGTGGCGCTGTACAACTCGAGCGTGAGAAAAAGCGCTGCTCTGAAGTACTACGTATTCCCCTATGATCTACGGTGTCGGGAAGCGTGTTATTCGTAATAGAGCACTGGCTTTTGTTAGAAACGAGCGCTAAAACAGGCGCATGCCGCTGCTTCCAGACGACATCATCGAAGCACCGCGTCGACCATGCCCGTTAACGACACAAACAAACAAACAAACAAACAAACAAACAAACAAA
>JALIZH010018585.1:0-66474 GCA_030522465.1 Rhipicephalus appendiculatus
GCATGTGCAATCCTCCTGCGCGCATCCATACGGATATCGCGACAAAGTGTCTGGCGTGCAACGGAACGGCCAACTTTGACGGGAGTGTCCAAACCGAATACAGCATTCAGTTGGTGGGAGCTGGCCGTAGACAATCTCGTAGGGGCAAGTTCCTGCAGAGCTGTGTGCCGCCGTGTTCACTGCGTATGCAGCCGCTTGAAGATGGTCATCCCAGTCAGCTTCCCCTCGTTTGTGATTCTTACAGTACGGTGCGAGTCGAGCCTGGATAGTCTGGTTCGACCTTTCCGTCAGTCCGTTCGCCTGTGGATGGTATGCCGACGCGAAGTGATGCTCAACTCCTACTTGCTGTAGGTAAGTGCGGAGCTCGCGACTGCGGAAGGTGGTCGACTGGTCGGAAATCAACTTGTTAGGAAGACCGTGTCGCCATTCGAAGCGCTCTCTCAAGAATCGGATGACGTAGCTAGCAGCAAGCGAGGGCACGGCCGCGACCTCTACAAACTTGGACAAGTGATCCACAGCGAGTATAATATAACGATTACCCGCTGCCGTCATTGGAAGGGGCCCGATGTGATCAATGCCCAACGTGTGGAAAATTGTCTCCGGAGGCTTAATCGGCGTAAGTAATCCATGTTGGCCTCCGGGACGTCGTTTGTGTTGTTGACACACCTCGCAACTGGCAACAAACGAACGCACACTTTTATCCATTTTCGGCCACCAAAATCGTTCTTGTGCCTTGCGTAAGGTGGCTCGATAGCCGACATGGCCTCCTTCGGGGCTGTCGTGGATGGCACGTAATATGCTCGATCGTAAGGAGCCAGGAATCACCAGGAGATGACGCTCGTCACTCTTATTGGCCCAGTGACGACGATACAACGTACCATCACGTAAGACAAACTTGGCATTGTGTCCCGTATCCTCAATGGAGTCTATAACGGATACGAGACCTTCATCGCCGCGTTGGGCCTTTCGTCAGGTCCTAAGTTGCGAAAACATGATCCAGCTTTCTGGATTCCGTGGGGAGGATTCCTCGATCGGGTTTCGCGATAAAGCGTCCGCCAGCTGATTTTGTGCTCCAGCACGGTGACGGATGTCGTACGTGTAGTCCTGGAGCCGAACAATCCATCGGGCAAACTTGTGTTTTGAGGTGCCGCTTCTGGAACATCCATGCAATCGCGGAGTTGTCTGTCACCACCGTGAAGTGTCGGCCAAACAAGTAGTGGCGGAACTTTTCATCCACACTCCACACTACGGCCAAACACTCCAGTTCATTCGAATGATAATGACGTTCCGCGTCCGAGAGTTTACGACTGGCGTAGGAGATGACGTGCCCGTGCCCACTTGTGTCATGTTGAAGCAAAACTGCCCCCTAGGCCAATCTGACTCGCATCAGTATGCACTTCTGTCACCCAATCTTCATTAAAGTGGCAGAGCACCGGGCTATGCGTAAGCTGGTGTTTGAGGGTTTGGAAGGCGTTATCCTGCGAAGGACCCCGTGAAATTGAGCACCTTTCTTGAGTAAGTCCGTGAGTGGAGCAGCAGTTGACGCAAAGCTCGGCACGAACTTGCGCAAGTATGACGCCATTCCGAGGAATACCTGGAGCTGTTTAATAGATGTTGGTGCGGGGTATTTGGCTACGGCGTCTATGCGTTCAGGCAAGGGTCGTACGCCATTACGAGATATCTGATAACCGAGATATGATATCGTCGTCAACCCGAACTGGCACTTCTCGCGGTTAAGTCGAAAGCCGGTGTTATGCAACCTCTGCAGTATTGTGTCGAGATTTTGTAGATGTTGTTTTTCTGTCTCCCCGATGACTAGAATGTCGTCGAGGTAAACGACACAGGCGTGGTCTATCAGCGTGCCCAACACCGTGTTCATGGCACGCTGAAACGTGCTTGGGGCAGTTCGGAGACCGAAAGGCATCCGGTTAAATTCGTACAAGCCAGATGGTGTCCGGAAGGCCGTCTTAAACTTATCTTCTTCAGGCACGTTTATCTGCCAATACCCTGCTTTCAGGTCTAGTGACGAAAAGAACCTGGCATTTCGTACGGCGTCAATAGCATCGTCAATGCGTGGCAGCGGGTACGAGTCTGGTATGGTGTGTTTGTTCAACTCTCCGGTAGTCGACACAGAATCGGAGATTGCCGTCCTTTTTACGGACTAGGACAACAGGTGCTGCCCACGGGCTAGCAGACGGCCTGATGATGTTAGCGGCTAGCATTTCTTGCACCTGTTGGTCGATTACAGTCCGCTCTGGTTCGGCGTACCTACGTAACGGTATGGACACCGGCGGATGGTTGTCGGTTGTAATATGGTGCTCTAGTACGCTAATACCGGGGGAGCTGATCAGTAGTATCAGCGAAGAGCGACGCGTGCCTCTCGAGTATAGCGGGGAGTGTAAGTGGCGTTGTCAGCTCACCTGGTTGAGCCGGAGGCGTACTTGGAGCTACGGGACGAAGGCTGACGCTACTTCCTTCCACAGTGAGGCGCACATCCCCGGAGAGAATGTAGTCGGCCCCCAAGACTATGTCTGCCGGCAAGTCTTCGAACACGGGCACCGAGGACAAGAACTTGCGGCCGGCCTCGGTGTTGATCTGCAGGTTTAGGGCACCGACCGGTAGTACGTCGCCACCGAGACCCCGCAGCGGTGGCTCAGTCCAAGGCTGGAGATCTTCTGGGGCGTGGCGTCGAAGCAATGCCGTACGCTGTGCTCCGGTATCGACGAGAGCCGTCAGTTCTCCGATGCCGTCGACGCGGACCATGAGGGTTGGAAGTGGGCGTGCTTGATATTGTATGGCTTGAGGCTTGCTTTGTGGGCAGTTTTTATACCCATGCCCGAAGCGCCCACACGTGTAGCATCCACGTGTCGGTGAAACCGGCTCCTTTGGGTAAACTGTAGCCGCACGCCGTTGAGAAGTGTCTTGCAATTCCACTGCCTGGCGTACAAAAGTGGAGATGTCGGCTGCGTGGGTGTGGGCGGACAAGATGGCCGCGTGCGTCGAGTCAAGGATCCCGTCGATGACGTACTGCCTGGCTGCTGAGGAGGTCCAGAGTATGCCGCAAGCTTGTGAAAGGGACAGCTTGTCGTAGATGTATGTTGCGACGTCTTCAGTTGCACCTTGCCGGCGTGACCGCATGGTCATAAACCGATCGTCATAAGCGCTCGGAAGCGGCTCAAACGCTGACGTCAGGGCCGCGCTCCATGTCGGCCACGTATTGCGTGCGCTGCCTTGGAATCGATGCCATGCTTGGGCGGATCCTCGCAGACGTCCTTCGGCGACGGATTTCTTGTGTCACTCCAAGAGTATTTAAGAGCAACCGAGTTTACGACGCTTACCCAGCTCGCGGGGTCATCCTTAAACCCATGAAAACATGGAATTTCGTTCTCAGTGAACGATCCAAGTGGGGCGCACCCAAAGCCGGATGTCTTGAGCTGTTGAGCGAACATCGAGAAGGCCTCCCTGCAATCATGACGCGGAGCCGCCGTGGAGGCCTGGACGCCGTCCGTGGTCGGTGGCAAGTCCGCGAGTACTCGTCCACTTCGGAGCGTAGTGGACGCAGGGATGTCGGGGTAGGTAGTTCGCGACTGCGCCATTGTAAAATAACGACACAGAGACAGCACCGTTGCTGCGGGCAGGCTGTTCTATTCCGTCGTCGTCTTTCTCTGCTTCGCTCTAGCTCCCCGATCCATGGTCGCACTCTTCACTACAATATATATACATATATGCGTTGAAAAACGACGGACTAACGTGCGAAAATGTTTATTTCTTCCAACGTTTCAGCAGGAGGGCATACAAAACACTGGATCTGCTGAAACACTTTTTCAATATATATATATATATATATATATATATATATATATATATATATATATATATATATATATGGTGTGTGTGTGTGCGTGTGTGCGTGGGGGGATACGCAGGCGGCGCCTTATAATTCGGCTTATACATGTCGGATTCTTAATTTGGCCACGCCCCTGAGACGTGCGCCTGCTTACTCCTCCGTAATTTATTTCTCTTCGAACTAACTGCCTTATTCCTCCAAAATATTCTGTTGTGATTCTTCACCTATTCGTAGCCACAGACATTCCTAAAATGTTTACTAGAGGGAACTGTGGTCGTTCAGCCACCGTGGGAGTGATGGGTCGTAGTAGACGGATTTGCCTAATCTTCGTGCTTGCGGCTTCGAACGCACTGATGACTTTGTTTATTTTTGTGTTTTGTCTTTCATTACTTATAATCAAATGTATCATAGTGAACTTTGCGAGCCGACTTGAATTGTTCAGCCTAAAAGAGTCAAGTTGGTGAAGTGGAGCTGCTGAACTTTTGCTGAACTTCGTTTTTGCGATAAAGTGGCTGCAGGCTAGATGTAGCCAAACGGAGCCTGAAAGGACGAAGCTCAGACAAATTCATATACTACCCATCATTGCCACGCTGGCTGAAACGCCATGCATGGCAGCAGTCATAAAACACGAGCGCCAGATTTCCCTCTAGTGTACAATTAGGAAACTCAATTGTTATTTCTTCTGGTAGCAGGGGTCACTCCCTCTTTCTTTTATGTTATTTTTCATTTGGAGAACAAAAGAAGCCACCTGCGCCGAAAATGAAACTCTGCGCCATGCTGGACTATACCGGGAGTACTGCTACAACTTAGGGCGCCTGGGCTAACTTCGGTTTCGGTCAGTGGGCAAGCTCGTCTTCCGTCTGGCATGCTCACTCTAGTCTGGCTACAATATGGCTATAATCCTTCTGTTTTTGTTTTTTTCGTTACACTTTGTTGGCGAAGTTGGGGGCGACTGTCACTGAACCGGGAAGTTCCAGGACTGAAGAATAGGGAGAAGTACTATTCTCCGTGTACTTCTTGCAACCACAACAAAGCGTGCAGTCGCGAAGGCGTAAGGACCATTTTGAGCGCACCAGCTGGCCTGTAGGAAGCCATGAGGCGTCGGAAGCGGCCGGAAGCGGACAGCAGGCCTTCAGATTTTTGTCCGGCGCGCATGTTTTTCTTTCGCTTGCCTTAGTCGATATAGAAGAGTACCATCGCAAATTATACGATTGCAGGGCAGCCTGCTGTGCTTGAATTTGAAACTAAGAAGTTTGGACGTCGACTGGTAATTTGGCTGGCCAGTTAAGGCCAAACAAATAAGAAAACCAAGGACTCCGCAGCGCAGTTGCACCCACAGCCTGCGGTTGTTACACGCACTCGCTCCGAAGGTTCTTACAGCGAGGCTGTACATGACTTTTAAGTGCGAATGCACTTCTTAAGCGACCCCGAAAACTCCGCCGGCATCCGCGCTCCTCCTCCTCTCCCCTAGCAACGGCGCGAGGAGCGGAGAGGAGCGTCTGTAGCAACGGCGCAGGACGTCACGCCCCACGTGACTGCGCGCGCTCCGCCTTCCGCTCCGTGGCTGCGCCCGCGCCGGCTCCGCACCGCTCTCCGCGCCGAGTGCTTTGCACTTAAAAACGGCCAGACCTCCGTGGGTCGGCTGGCGCGTGCTCTCTCGCTGCCGTCTCCTTCGCTCGGCTCTGCAGTTTAGTCGCGCGCGCCCCCTCATAGCATCACCCCGTGCTTCGCACTTCCTCATACTCCCCCTTCGGGGAAATGCGGGTTTTTTTTGGTTGTCTTTTGTGTCCGCCAAGTTCGGTTTTTTGTCCGCGATCCCCACAGGGGGGCTGTGGAAGAACTAATGGGTAAGAATGCGTAAGGGAAAGGGAAACACACCCAGTGTGATGTTCAGAAAGAAAGCATGTGCGTGCGTGTGTTTGTGTGTGTGTGTGTGTGTGTGTGTGCGCGAGCGCGTGTGTGTGTGTGTGCGTGTGTGTGTTTGTGTGTGTGCGTGCGTGTGTGTGTGTTTGTGTGTGTGTGCTGAACAGCTTCGCTGATCATCCGTCGTCACCGGGTGCAATGGCTCTCATTTTTCAACTGCGAAGCATTTCTTAGCTAATGAAGGGCAATTTCACCATTTGTATGTATGTATGTATGTATGTATGTATGTATGTATGTATGTATGCATGTATGTATGTATGTGTGTGTGTGTGTGTGTGTGTGTGTGTGTGTGTGTGTGTGTGTGTGTGTGTGTGTGTGTGTGTGTGTGTGTGTGTGTGTGTGTGTGTGTGTGTGTGTGTGTATGTATGTAGGCGCCTACGTCTGGACGTTGTCGTAGTCATGTCCTTTAACTTAGCACATGCCGAAATTGCCTTTAGGAGTCAATGCACTTAGTTGGGCCAGTTGGTTCTGCATGTCGATGAAGTGGATGCGCTTGAAAGACGAGGAAGAAGAGACGGGACACACACTGCGCAGTGTGTGTCCCGACGCACATGGACACATTTTTTTATTACTTATTTGTGCATTTCCATGTGCGTATTTTTCAGTGTCATCAGTTTCTCAAATGTATCAGTTTTTGTTGTGAGCTGCTCATGCGCATTTTCATCGATGACTATACGTTTGTAAATCAAATGTTGTTAATGTATCTTCACTTCGCTTGATATGGGCATGTATATTAACTGCACTGTCGCTACATATTTCATTCTGATGAAGCTTGGACCCCGAGCGAAACGTCAATAAAATTGCTTCGCACGCAGGTCTGTTTTCTTTTCTGTGATTATTCAACCGAACCTAGCAACCCTCTGTTGTTTTGATATATATATATATATATATATATATATATATATATATATATATATGAAGCGACAGGGAGAACAATGTAGAAGAGCAAGCCGAGCCCCTACCCCTCCGGCAAAATGAAAACTCTCCGCCTATGGTTGGCGCCCAAGGAAGGCGCCGGCTACTCCTTAGCCCTTGAGTGAATATTCAATACACATCTTAACAAAGGAAAAACAAAGAGCATTACGTGGAAAATAAAACGCAAGAGCACACATATGTAAAAACACACACACACATAACAACATCACAACGTATAAGAAAATGTCCGAATAGCAATGAATAATGTCTCTGATAATGTATCTGGTCATCATTGAGTCCAAACGGCTCAACACAGCAGTCAACACGTCTAGTCTTTATGGGGATGAATTCGCTCATGGGAACATAAGTGACATGCTCTTCAAAAGCATACACACATAAGGTGCAGTTCAGCACATATATATGATGCCTGTCATATAACTTGATAAAACGGATGCTTGGGCTAGTTGTTGATTTGGAATCAACAAGTTTGCACAGCGCAAGAAAACGAGGACGTAGGGAGGACACAACACAGCGCCCGTGTTGTGTCCTCCCTATGCCCTCGTTTTCTTGCGCTGTGCAAAAAATGTTGATGTCATACAACAGTGCGTATTACAAGTAGGACATGCGATGATATGAATATAAGTTCCTTATTTCTTAATAATAGCCAGCAATTCCGCTGTCTTTCAAAAAACGTTTTAGCGCTTTTAGAGCGTACTTCTGTAAAGCTCCGGTTGGCCACGGGCCCAAAAGTTTCTTGATACTGTACGGTCTGCGGTGTAATGACTAGAGGCCGGATTTTTAGGCACTAAAAAATCGTGTTTTAGGCGCCAAAAATAGGCAGGAAAAACACAGTTTTAGGCCCCCAAAATCGCAAATATAGGCACAATAAATTTTTACAAAAACTGAAATTTTCGAATAAGGACTTGCGCGACCTGGTCTATACGACAGGAAAGCAAACAAATGTTATATTTTATAATTGTAAAAAGGCGTTAATGATTTAACATAGCCATGCAATGGTCCCTTTTCGGGCGCGGTTTCCAGAACACGGTCTCTCCTTTTATTGTACAGAATGGTAAGTTAAGTGTCCACCATCGAATAAACACGCTCCTGGGTCTGCTTCTTTTCGGCATGGCTGGAAAGGGCAGCACAGGATTCAATAGCCAGACCGCTAAAAGGCCAGAAGGGTCTGTTAGCCTTGTATTCGCCGGGTCTAATAGCGCAGAGTCAATTTCTCCTCTTTGTGTGAACACCATAAAGGGCCCCTTACCAGGTTTGAGCGTTTCGAGCTAGAAGTGTAATGCATGCATTGCGCTAACGATCACGTCTGCCAAGATTTGCAACGCTACGCTCCCCGGAAGGAGGTGAAATGTCAGACTGAATGCCTCGTGCCCTTTATCTCACGGGCGCGCGCACCAATGTGGGGGGAGGTGAAGTTCAACAAGGAATGGCCCTGTGTATGTCACTGTAGTACATGAAACTGCGAGAATTATTCGAGGCTACATGTGTAATTTGTGCAACTGTTGCTTGAATAGAAGAATGAAAGTTAATAGAAATATCAAAACATTCAAACGGAATGTGTGCGCACTTTTCTTTAGTTTTTTCTTCGAATCGAGAGAGATGCGAGACTTAGCTGCCTATATTTCTTTTGTGTTCGTGTCTCGCCGTTCCCGCGTCGTGCCGGTGCCAGCCCTGACAACGCTTAGCATGTTTTTGGTGCATCGTTCCTTTCAGCAGTTCCAGCTGTGCGACGCGCTGTGTCGTGGTAAGGATACAGGATCCATGCCAGCCTCTCCAAACGCATAGACGGATTCATCCCACAGAAACAGGCAGTACACTACAGAGCGAACGCCGAAACGATACAACACCGCTTGTGCGCACGACCTGGCTAGGGCATGTCATGTGCACATAGTGTAATCTTGCGTGCGCATGGCATGTTGATGCGTCAACGTCGTGTGATCTTCCGGCTCCGAGTTTCTCTGATACCGAAGAGGGCAGGGAAGGAATTTGGCTTGCGAGTGGCAAAGGTTTCAAGCTCATCTACCGGCATCATGCTTTCGCGGCTCGTAATGAACCAATTAAAAAGTTCTTGTCATACAAAGCTCTTCATTGGGCACGCGAACACTTCCAGTATCTGACTAAAATTTCTAATGTGATCTGGTGAAGCGCCCTTTAAAGGGCACGTCAACAGGCTCCTACTTTTTTTAACACCCCCCAAACAAGCTCGCCAATTCGTACAGTAGACCGCGGCGACCACGTTTCCCGAATATTACAGCGCCGCGCGCCGCGCAGACCCTCCATTTCGAAAAACAATTCCCGCGCTGCTTTCCTACACCTGACCCATCCTCCTCGTACGCGCAGTGACGTCAAGTCGGCGATCGCCGACCTGACGTGGCACTGAGCTCGTCGATTGGTCTTTCGCCCTACGAAACAGCGCCTTGGCCCTACGGTGATGCAGTTTCGGCCGCGCAGTACGCATTTTCATTTTCCTGTGCTGCCCTCTGCCGTTTTGTAGAGCCCGAGACTACCGGGAGAAGCGGTATGGCCAGAACGAAAGCCTCCGAGATAAAGAGACGTCTCGCTACTTTACCGCTAGGGAAAGGGTCGTCTCTTCGCATCGCGCTTCCTCCCTGCGCCGCTGACACGTGCTCATGTGGGGGAAACCCTGCTCGCTCGTTGGCTGCGCGCCGATGACGTATCACTGACGTCGTGTCACGTTGCCGAAGTGGGCGGAGTCACGACGGCGGGCTACGCCTCCCCATTTCTACAGCGGAGAAGGGTGGCGAGGCCGCGCGAAAATTTGAAACCAGCTGATACGGATGTTCTAACCCCTGTAACTTCCTTATTATTGCGCGTATTCGCAAAATTCTTGCGGCAGCAGGTTCACATAGCAAAAGTGCACATATTTCTCTCTATAACAATTTTTGGACCTCGGGGTTGTTGACGGGCCCTTTAAGAGTAAATTACAAACGAAACAAAAGCCATGTGCACATCTGATTTTTTTACCTACTTTCTATTTTCCCCTGACGGCACTCCATGGTTT
This sequence comes from Rhipicephalus appendiculatus, assembly GCA_030522465.1. Classification (NCBI taxonomy): domain Eukaryota; kingdom Metazoa; phylum Arthropoda; class Arachnida; order Ixodida; family Ixodidae; genus Rhipicephalus; species Rhipicephalus appendiculatus. The sequence continues at coordinate 9,726 of JALIZH010018585.1, forward strand.
CGCCATTCACTCTCCATATTCCTGCTGCTGCGCGCCGGCCCCTCCTGTTTTCTGCCCCCCCCACCACGCCCAAGTCTTCAAGGAGGTGCTTCAATTCCATGGGAACACTGGACTGGAAAACCGGCGGTAAAAGCCGCCCGCCACGTCCTCGGCCATAGACGCCACTCTCCTCTTCTTCCCCTCTCCTCTTCCCGTCTGGGACGTGCTCCCATTTAGGGTTGCAGAAATAGCGTCCTTTCCTCTCCCCGGCTTCAACCGCTCGCGCCATGTCAGTGCGGTGGGGTAAGGTGGCCGGCGCGTCCCATTTCACTGCTGCTACCGGTTGCTTCCCGGATGTTTGTTGAACTAGGGAACTATAGGTTGTTGCACCCCATAAAGTTCCGAAACGTCAATTTTGCCCGGTAACATGAATTACGGTCTCAAACTGTGCTCGAAAGCAAAATTTGAGGCTAAATAGCGTTCATATAGGCACCAATTTTGAAAATAGGCATTTATAGGCACTTATAGACATTTAGGCACAAACCGCAAAAATAGGCATTTATAGGCACTATAAAAACACTATAAAAGCCCTCCTTTACCCCTAATTCATGCTCATATATCAAAGTGGCGCGATAGGAACGCAAGGAAAAAAAATAGGCATTTGCCTATAATCCGGTCTCTAGTAATGACAATAGTTCTGATTTAAGGCGGCGTCTCAGTGTGTCATGATGTCGGCAGTCTATAAGAAGGTGACATACATCTTCATCTACAAATCCACATTCGCATTCGGGAGTTTCAGTTTTGCGAATTCTGCGTAAGAAATGTTTTGTGTATGCGGTGCCTAGCCTTAACCGGTGAACAAGTGTTTCGATACTTCTATCTAATACTAGCGTAATTTTGAATTCAGTGAATGAATCACTGTGATATAAATCACAGGTCTTTGAGCTTTGGTCAAACCAAGTATTTTTACTCATTCGAAAAGTTGTTGCCTTTATAACACCACGCAATTCATTTTAGGGGCGAAGCTCCTTATAGTGAGACCTGGTTGGTTGTCGATCGTCGATCCATCCTCTGTACCCCGTAGTGTTCCCTTATCGTACAATAGAGCGCGCTGTCCGATAGAGATGCATGCAAACTGCAGTTGGGTGACGATATACTAGATGGCGCTGTACGCATTCTGTGTCGTCATCTCCATTTCTCGTCTCGTTTCCGAGAGGGCGCTGTTCCATAGACATGCGTACAATATGGCGGTTGGGTGAAGGTACACTAGATAGCGTTGGCGGTGCAGCTGCTCTCTGATTGGCTGCTGCGCGGGCTGCGCGGGGTTGCGCGGGGTTGCGCCGGGCGGCGAGCGCCCGCTATCTTTCATTCCCCGGATCGTTGCCGTACGAGTGCGCTTGCCGGATCGTGCTGCTTGGCGGACCATGGACGACGAGGAGCGCCGGGTGCGGAAGACCGCTGCGGCTCGTGCTCGTCGGAAGGATCCCGAGGTGCGAGCTTGAGAGGCCGCCGCGACGCGAGCGCAGTGCCAGGCGGATCTCACACACACTATCGCTTTGATTACTGCTGGGCGAAACCACTGAAGATTTCACGGTGTAACCATGATTGCTTCACGAGCTTCGCCCCAACTCTTCATCATTCACCCCGTGGATATGCTATGATTTTTTTTCGAAATTGTTAAAGAAACAGTAACATCTTTACGATGTGCTTGTCGTGCAGCTTCGTCGGCGGCTGTGTTACCAGGAATGTCACAATGTCCAGGTATCCAGTGGAATTTTATCTCATGTTTCGCCTCGCTTGCTTTTGTGAGCTCTTTAAGTGTTTCGTATATTATACTATTCCTGGCTACCGTCGTGTTTGTACTGGAGAGTGATGTTAATGCGGCCTCTGAGTCGCTGAAACCTACCCATTTTCTCGCGTCTGCTGCCGAGTTTTAGATGTGAAGCATCTTATGGCGAAGCTTAATCCGGTGGTGGTGTGCGGCGTGGCCTCCCCTTACTGCGCATGCGCAAACCCTTTAAAAAAATAAAAATAAAAAAAACCTCCTCTCCCCCTCTCTCTCCTCTAGGCACCCCCCCGCGGCAACCACACCCTCACTGCGCATGCGCCTCCCCTCCTCTCTCCCCTCTTATGCTCCCCCCCCACTCTTCTCTAGGCATCCCTGCCCGCGCTCCCACTGCGCATGCGCGTCCCCCCTCTCTCACCTCTCCTACGCTCCCCCTCTCTCCTCTAGGCATCCCTGCCCACAGCGTCCACACCCCACTGCGCATGCGCGTCCCCCCCCCCTCCCTCTCCTCTCCTACGCTCCTCCCTCTCTCGCCTCGCGACGCCGACGCAGGCAGCGTCTGCTAGCGAGTTTCTTGGTTGAAAAAACCGACTGCTCGCGCTGCACAACCGTCCACTGGCCATCCCGTATATATGGCAATGGATCTTGACCTCCAAGGTGGTGCCGGTGGGAGATTTCTCCTGTGCGTTGTTGAACAATAAAAATTCGCAGCGTGCGCGTTAACTAAAAGCGCACTGCGGGCCTCTGTGTCCAGTCGGAGTCTTCTACCTCTCATTGCCCATTAGAAGCGATTGGCATGTTCCAGTAGGAAACACCGCTCCATCACTGCGTGCTTTGCGCCTCCTCAGTTTTCTCTCCTGCGCAGCGCTGCGATAGCGCCAGCGTCAACGCCGCCGCCAGTGTAAGCGTTAGCGCCCGCTGCTTCACATCTACACATGGTTCCCTTTAGCGGGAGATGGTGTAATTTTATAAATTCGATAGCATACAGAATAGCCAACAGCTCAGCTGTTGTAGATGATGTCGCGCGAGATAATTTATATGAATCCTGAATATTGAGGTGTGGTATAATAAATGCTGATGTTGAAGAGGTTGGAATACTTGAGCCATCTGTGTAAACATGTATGTACCCTGGATACCGCATGTGTATTGGGTAAAGCGCTAGTTGTTGAGCAGCTTGAATGAACATGTCTCTTTTTCTGATGATACCATCTACTGGCAATTCCATGCTTGGTATTGTAAGCAGCCACGGAGGATAGTCAACTTCAGAGCTCCAAAATTCATTCCTTGTTAATATATGGAGATTGTTCTGTATTTCTTCGTTAACATTGCTTTTATCCCTTCGTAAAATCTCCAGTGACAATGGCTGACCTTTGTGTTGCGTCTGTAAGCGAAAAAAATGCCGGCATGTTACGATTGTCCTCATAACTGGAAAGGGTGATTGGCGAGTCTCTGCTATTACGAGGCGGCTGGAAGTCGCTCGTGGAACACCTAGGCAGACGCGCAGTCCCTAAGCTAATAGCCTTTGAAGTCGCTCCTCTGAAGTGCGGGAAAGGCCGTGTAAGACTGGTGCAGAGTATGCAATTTTTTGTCATATTAATGCATTGTGAACAGCGAGCATGGCTGGCTGATACTGATCCGCCCCATGATGTACCAGCAAGTCTGCGGAGTATATTCACTAGCGTATTAAATGCGAAGCATTTCTTAGCGAACTTCGGCGACTTTGAGCGTATCTATCTATCTATCTAGCCGCCTACAACTTTGTGCTCTCCTGGCCGTAGTGTTAACAGGATTTATACCAAAATTGGTATGGTGTAACATGACTGTACGCAAGCATGAATGACCGGTCATATCATGAAAATCATGATTAACTTGTCATGAAAAGTATGATTTACACGCCATGGCCATAGTGCTTCTGAGGCCGTTTTCTTAACTTCATGTATCCAAAAATTGGTACGATGAGACATTTCTGCATGACCAACAAAAAAGACAGGTGGTAATATGAAAATCATGACCTGCATGTCATGTACAACATGATTTACATGACACACTCATGGCGCGCTGACGGCCGTTTCGCTAGCTTTATATACACCAAATTTGGTATTGCGTGACGTGACTGTATGTCGAACATAAATGCCAAGTGGTCATATGGAAATCACGACATGTCATGTGCAACATGACTTGCATGCCACGCTCATGACACTCTCGTGGCCGTTTCGCTAGCTTGATCTACACTAAATTTGGTATTGAGCTACGGGATTGTATGACGAGCATATATGACAAGTGGTGATATGGAAATCATGACATGTCATGTGCATCATAACTTGCATGCACGCTCATGACACTCTCGTGGCCGTTTCGCTGGCTTGATATACACCAAATTTTTAGGGCGAAAGCCTTTAATGTCTCATGCTCACGTCCGTCCGTCCGTCCGTCCGACCGACCGTCCCTCCGGCCCCTGGCACGGCGCCAGGTGGGCGCCGGGGGCGCGCAAACGGACGCCGGTTGCCTTGGACTCTATAGCGCTCGCGCTTTGCTTGCGTAGCATCGCTGTGCCAAGCGTGTCAAGTCATGCAAGGAGGGAGACGCGCGCTTCGCGTTCCATTCTGTCCGACCCCATCTCAGTGGGCACAGGCGTTCGAGGAACGTAATTTGGAATTTACCACGGTGTAAGAAAAATAATTTAGGTGTGGACACTCCACCCAACGGCGCGTCCAGATGATGTTCGACGCTTTCGGTCCCTCTAGGTCATATAGGCACCCACGTCGCAGCGCCCACCGCGCAACTGCGGCCGTCGCACTGTAGACGACGAGCTGCGTACGTAGCGTCCGTGACGGCATTAACAGCACCATGAATGCAACTGAGACGTTCGTCGCACGTGACGTTTTTCGGTCGCGAAAAACGCTGCATACATTTCTAGTTTTAGTTGCTACCGTGCAAGGTGCTTTAAAAAAATACAAGGAGATCAAAAAAGCCGGCAGATCCCACGCACTGTGGGAATCGATGTAATGCGAAGCAGCCATGAAGGAGAAAATCCTGCTTTACATAATTTGCATGTCATGTTTGACATGTTAGGACCAGTCATTTATGTTCGTCATACAGTCACGTCACGCAGTACCAATTTTGGTGTATATCAAGCTAGCGAACTGGACGCAAGCGCACCATGCGCGTGGCATGTAAATGGCGTTGTAGATGACACGAATTGCAAGGTTTTCATGTTACCACCTGCCACTTATGTTCGTCATACAGTCATGTCACTTAATCCCAGATTTGGTGTATATCAAGCTAAGGAAACGGCCGCGAGCGCGCCATGAGCGTGGAATGCAAGTCATGTCGCTCATGACATGCCATGGTTTCCATATTACCACTTCTCATTTATGTTCGTCATACAGTCATGTCTCTCAATACCAAATTTTGTGGATATCAACCTAACGAAACGGCCGCGAGCGCGCCATGAGCGTGGAATGCAAGTCATGTCGCTCATGACATGTCATGATTTCCATATTACAACTTGTCATTTATGTTCGTCATACAGTCATGTCACTCAATACCAAATTTTGTGTATCTCAAGCTAACGAAACAGACGCGAGCACGCCATGAGCGTGGCATGCAAGTAATGTCGCACATGACAAGTCATGGTTTTCAAATTACCACTTGTCATTTATGTTCGTCATACAGTGACGTCCCTCAATACCAAGTTTGGTGTATATCAAGCTAAGGAAACGGCCGCGAGCGCGCCATGAGCGTGGCATGCAAGTCATGTCGCGCATGACAAGTCATGATTTTCATATTACCACTTGTCATTTATGTTCGTCATACAGTCACGTCACTCAATCCCAAATTCGGTTTATATCAAGCTAACGAAACGGCCGCGAGCGCACCATGAGCGTGGCATGTAAATCATACTTTTCATGACAAGTTAGTCATGATTTTCATGATATGGCCAGCCATTTACGTTCGTCATAGAGTCATGTTATGCCATACCAAATTTGGTATAAATCCCATTAACGATACGGCCGGGAGAGCACAAAGTTGTAGGCGGCTAGATAGATAGATAGATAGATAGATAGATAGATAGATAGATAGATAGATAGATAGATAGATAGATAGATAGATAGATAGATAGATAGATAGATAGATAGATAGATAGATAGATAGATAGATAGATAGATAGATAGATACGCTCAAAGTCGCCGAAGTTCGCTAGGAAATGCTTCGCATTAAAAAAATCCACGCATATCCACGGGGTGCATGATGATGAGTGGGCGAAGCTCCGGAGGTACTCTGGTAAACCGTTAATCGTCCGTAAATTTTGCCCACTCGATCATCATACAAAGACCTGACACACAAATGCGGGGGGTGTGGTGTGATTTTACATACAGTATATACACAATGTTTTATTATTTACATATTGATAAAGTATATACATAATGTTTTATTATTTACATATGGGGTAGATGATGATTTTGTTCAAGAGCTCTACGGACCACAAGGAGGGGGTTCCCCTGATTTTTTCTTCGTCAAATATGACGTTAAGCTGAGGGGAACGTTTGTGTCGGCTTTGCCGTTTTGCTTTTCGAGGGCGAGAGTGCGTCCACGATCGTTTTCATCGATGGCAGAAAGAGAATGTGTGGTCTGGAACGCGCTTATTCTTCATGGTCATCAGCGTCGTCGTCATCGTTATTACGTATAGTGGGTACATTCCACTATAGGGTGGCTACGACGGACGGCGCGGGACTAGCCTATGCCCTAAGGAGCTTCGCCCCTAAAAAAAGACGTTATAGTCAGTCGGATGGCCACAAGCTTTCGCCGAACACACTTTGGAATGTACAAAGTGTCCTTTTGAGCGACGTGATTGTATGACGAGCATAAATGACAAGTGGTAATATGGAAATCATGACATGTCATGTGCAACATGATTGTATGACGAGCATAAATGACAAGTGGTAATATGGAAATCATGACATGTCATGTGCAACATGACTTGCATGCCACGCTCATGGCACGCTCGCGGCCGTTTCGCTAGCTTGATATACACCAAATATGGTATTGCGTGACGTGACTGTATATCGATCATAAGTGGCAGTTGCCAACATGAATATCATAGCATGCATGTCATCTAAAATGCCATTTACATGCCACGGCCACGCTCATAGTGCACTTGCGTCCAGTTCGCTAGCTTGATATACACCAAAATTGCTATTGCGCGACGTGACTGTATGACGAACATAAATTACATGTCCTAACATGTAAATCATGACATGCGTATTATGTGCAGCATTATTTGCTCCTTGCTGTTTGCTTCGCATTATACATCGATTCCCACAGTGCGTGGGATCTGCCGGTTTTTAGATGTGAAGCATCTTATGGCGAAGCTTAATCCGGTGGTGGTGGTGGTGTGCCGCGTGACCACCCTTACTGCGCATGCGCAAACCCTTTCAAAAAAAATAAAAACCTCCTCTTCCCCTCTCTCTCCTCTAGGCATCCCTCCCCGCGGCAACCACACCCTCACAGCGCATGCGCCTCTCCTCCCCTCTCTCCCCTCCTACGCTCACCCCCTGTCTCCTCTAGGCGTCCCTGCCGCGGCGTCCACATTCCCACTGCGCATGCGCGTCCCCCCACTCTCTCTCCTCTCCTACGCTCCCCCCCTCTCTCCTCTAGGCATCCCTGCCCGCGGCGTCCACCACTCCCACTGCGCATGCACGTCCCCACTATCTCTCCTCTCCTACGCTCCCACCCGCTCTCGCCTCGCGACGCCGACGCACGCAGCGTCTGCTGGCGAATTTTTTGGTTGAAAAAAAACAGACTGCTCGCGCTGCACAACCGTTCACTGGCCACCCCGTATATATGACACTGGATATTGACCTGCAAGGTGGTGCCGGTGGGAGATTTCTCCCTGTGCGTTGTTGAACAATAAAAATTCCCCAGCGTGCGTGTTAACTAAAAGCAGACTGCGGGTCTCTGTGTGCAGTCGGAGTCCTCTGTCTCTCATTGCCCATTAGCAGCGATTGGCGTGTTCCAGTAGGAAACACCACTCCATCACTGCGTGCTTTGCGCCTCTCCAGTTTTCTCTCCTGCGCAACGCTGCGATGAGCGCCAGCGTCAACGCCGCCGCTAGTGTAAGCGTTAGCGCCCGCTGCTTCGCATCTACACATGGTTCCCTTTAGCGGGAGATGGTGTAATTTTTTACTTCGCTTTCGAGTTTCTTTATGTGAGGTGTCCATGATAATTGCCGATAAAGTATTAATCCGAGAAATCGATGCCGTGTCACAATCATTAGTGGTTTTCCTTCTAAATTAAGATTGAAATTTTTTAACTTCCTACGGGTGAAGGGTAACAGCGCTGTCTTTGCGTGTGATAGAACCATTCCTCATTCTTTTAAAGAGTGATTAATGACATTTATGCCCTCTTGCAACGCCATCTGAATTAACTGAACGTCCGTCCCAGATGCTCAAATGCACACATAATCTGCATATAAAGAGTATCTCAATTGAGAAGGCAGTCTTTTTGCTAAATCAGCCATGACACAGTTAAAAAGGAAATGGATAAGGACGCTTCCCCTCCGGCACTCCCTGTCTGACATCGTGTTCTGCACTCTTTCCTTCGCTCGTCTGAATGGATATTTTGCGACCTGATCTAAATTAAGAGATCCACCGCAAGGACCTGCCGGAGATTCCGGGTTCTAACACACTTAGCAGAACATGAGTGTGACTGACGGTAACAAATGCCCTTTTGATGTCTAACAACACTGCGATCGTCAAACTTCCACAGGCGCGTTCATGTTCCACATACGTTACTATGTCCAGTATTGCATCCGTGTACATCTCTGTTTTCTAAGACATGTTAAGTAGTCGGACAAGACATCCGTTTTGTTACACCACCAGTGAAGTCGCGCATCAATCATTTTCTCCATTACTTTACATAAACAACTAGTCACGGAAAGATTCAAGGCGCAAGGGCGTCTTAGCCGGTTTTAAGATTGGAATGATTCGAGCCAGTTTCCAAGACTCGGGTAAAATTTCTTGTGCCCATAGATTGTTGTAAATATCTAAGAGAATGGTTGTGCCTGTTGGCCCTAGGTTTCTTAGCATATTGTACGTAATGCCATCCGGTCCAGAAGCCGATTTTTGACGACATGACGCTATTGCACATTGCAGCTCACTTAATGTAAATGCAGGGTCTAGTTGAGGGTGCTGGGCCCAATAGCAAGCATTAATTTTCTCGTTGGCTAACGCAACAGAATTGTCAAACAAGGCACATTGTGATGAAGAACCGGTCCTACTGATAAGTTCACAAAATTCATCTGCAACCACTGTTTCCTGTTTGTCCAAGGCTACAGCAAGACCACGAAATGGGAAGCTCTGTGTTACTGGGCCGCTCAATGCACGAATTACAAGCCAAATTCTCTGAACAAGTGTTTGGGGAGAGAACGTGCCACAAAATCCGCGCCAGTGCCGTTTACGTAAGTTTTCTAGTCGTCTGCGCATTATATTGTGGATTTTCTGAACATTTTTGTATGTTTCTAAACTTCTCCGTCTATATGCTCTTTCGGATCACCGTCTGATGGCTCTCAGATGTTCGTACTCTCCGTCAACAGCAGCATAATCTTTTGGAATCGGAACCTTCTTTGTACACCTGTTCGCATTATCCTGCAAAAGTTCAGTAAAGCTTTCAACAGTTGTACGTTCACTAATTTGGTTAGTTAGGCGACACCGAAATGCTTTCCAGTTCATCAGTTTGCTGTAGCGCCTGATGTCATTTCGCAAGCTGGGGTGATTTACAAAGATCGGAAAATGATCACTTCCACGCGTTCCCACATTCGTTGTCCATGCCACACCATTCACTAGATCTTGAGAATACAGGGTAACCTCTATGTAACTAGAGTAGTTATACCCGCGGAGAAAAGTTGGGGAGCCGTCATTTAAAACAGTCAAGTTGCATTCGTCTGCGGCGCACTCAACAACCTTCTCACGTGCATCACAGCGATCGCTACCTCATATTATGTTGTGCGCATTAAAGTATCCACGTATAAATGTATATAAATTAGAAACATTGAAGATATTTGCTAGTTCTTCTACCGAAATACGATTTGAAGGTTGTAGATAAACATTAATCACTGTTATGCACAGCTTACCAAATGATACTTTACAAGCGACGAATTCCGGAAAGTTTGAATCCCTTGACTGAACTTGGCTAGATGGTGGGTCCTTTCTGGCGCACAGATGGACTCTGCTGGGACCACTTCGGCGAGATGACTTGTATATCACGTAGTAGGAGAGGCGGAAATCGTGATTTATTCCTGCCTTTTGGATGCAAAGTATTGGAAAGTTATATTGTAAAAGGAGTTTACGGAAATCAGCACACTTTATTCGAATACTGTTGGCATTCCACTGGAATATGGAGACCTTTTTGTAGCGGTTATTCATAGACTACTTGTCGCAGGTTTGACCCGGATTGTTGACACAATAGTGCTTCCAGGGGGCAGCAGGGCTTTTACTTCTGGTAGGTTATTAGCTTCCGGCGGAGCAGACAGCTTTGCTTTAAGCGCTGCAAAAAGCATTGGTAAAATCAACTGCGTGACTGACGCAGAATCACGGTCATCATTAACTGGTTCTGTTTCTGCGGTCCGCTGAGAATAACGTGGAGTTTCCATGTTGTGGCTTGGGCGAACACTGGAGCTGGCGGCTCTATTTCTTTCTCCTTGAGGTCGCATGGGCATTCGCAGCTTTGACGCGTAGGACGGGGTACTTGGATGTACTTCTCTTGAGTGGTCTCTTGGATATGCTCCTGGCGGCTTGGATGTGCTCTCACTTCATATGTGCGAACTTCTGGAGACTGTACAACCTGGAAAACTACAGTAAAAGTTATCGGTGTCATGTTACTTTTCTGCTTCCTGTTACTCCTACCCTGCATTGCAAGATCGCGATGCCACTGTCCCCCTGTCTGTTTTTTTTTTTTTTTGCTATATCAAGCCCATGGGGTTAAAATGAACACCGACCACGAATGTTAATATAAAAGCAGAACGTTTGAGCAAAGCAAGGCTCCATCATGGGAGCCTTGTTCACAACGAAAAATGAATCTGCAAACAGTACGGTTATGTATGTGTAAAATACGACGTAGCAACATGCGTACACGTGTGTGAAGTTGCCGCAATTTCGTTTAAGCGTGTGCGCCGTTGTCTGGATTATCAGGGATTCCAGATGAAGCCGAGAAGTGCAGTTCTTTCTTTCCGTTATCTTTACCCTATCCCAGTCTATTTTGTGGCCAGTTGTTTCTGCGTGTGCGGCCAGCGTGTTCGATGAAACCTTCTTTCTTACATCAGCATGCACCGCTTCAGTATTTGCTGAAGGTTACTTGTCTCGCCGACGTCAATTCCACCACAGTCGGCGCCACCCCCCTCCCCCCTCCCCGTGAGTCCATTTTAGTTTTCCTCGTGTATTTTCTCGACCACACGGGTTTCCGTTCGACTGTCGGGGTTCCTATCGACTGTCGACTCACGAGGTTCTTTGCCTGTATATTACGTCTCTAGAATGAGCCCATAACCAGCGTCAGTTTTTCTTCTCTGTTTTGTTGTACGCTACAGGCGCAAACATGGTCAGCTTCAAAAACTGATTCACCTTCTAACAGCAGCCGCAAAATGTCATACTACTTATCAGTAAAGCTGTAAATGCTGGACGCTGGTATTTTGACTGCAACATAAAATTGCCATTTAGATCACGGTAAGCTACCCCTTCCAGCATGCTCATTCGAATCCGCAGAGTAATACAGCCGGCTGGCACACGGTGTATTAGATGCGAAGCAGCTCTTTGACTAAGCTGTGTAACGCTGTCCCTCCGTCCGTGCGTCCGTACGAACGCGCCGCAACGCACTCCCCTCGCCGCAGGTGTTGGAGCGGTGCCAAGTAGGTCACGCTGCAGCTGCGCGTTGACGTCACGCTCCCCTCGCAGTGCGCGCTGACGTCTCTCTCTCCCTCGCCTGCCGCGCGCTCGCCGCAGCGCCCGAAGCTGCCGTCTGACGCGCGCCTAACGTACGCGTTGAAACATGTCTGTACGTGTCACCTCTCTCTCGCTTCACCCTCTCCACCGCTCCCATGCGCAACGCTGCTGCTTCGCATCCCATCAGGGTTCCCTTTGGGAAGATGGTGTAAATTTTTTTGCTATCGTAATCGAGCCCGGTCGGGACCGTATTGTTAGACCGCGATTGGCCCCTTTGTAGAAGCTGTAGAATTGAGTCCATCATCCAAAATGTTTATCCAAATGTGGCTCGATGGTGATTGAATAATAATAATTGTTGGGGTTTAACGTCCCAAAACCACCCTATGATTATGAGAGACTCCGCAGTGGAGGGCTCCGGTAACTTCGACCACCTGGGGTTCTTTCACGTGCACCTAAATCTAAGTACACGGGGTAAGCATTTTCGCCTCCATCGAAAATGCGGCCGCCGCGGTCGGGATTCGATCCCGCGACCTTCGGGTCAGCAGTCAAGCACCATAACCGCTAGACCACTGTGGCGGGTGCCGGCGATCGACAGTGCACCTTTTGAAAACCGTAGAAAAATCGTGCAATAAGGAACAGCAAATTAATATTAAGATCGCGCCGCAGAGAAACTTGCGTTCATGTGAAATGTTACCTAGCTGAAATTCTGAATGTGAAATGGTAATTTAGCTCCTCCCAGCCAGCTCTAAAACTGCGCTCTAGCTGCACCGAGGAGCGCTTCTAGGCACACAGTGCCAGTTCCAACCCTGCAGTAGTAAATACTCGAACTTACTAACGCATTTTAAGGGCAACTCCGGCGATTTTTTTTTATATTCACCGATTTCGATCAAACTTTCAGCATATGTTGTCTTCGGTACCTCGATAGTATGTGCCAAAATATACAACCGTAAGTGAATTAGATTTATTGGAATCCGCAATCACGTTTGTAAACGTGGGCCACCCTGTGCATGTGACGTAACGTGCATACTGTTAAATGCGAAGCATTTCTTAGCGAACTTCGGCGAGTTTGATCGTATCTATCTATCTATCTATCTATCTATCTATCTATCTATCTATCTATCTATCTATCTATCTATCTATCCATCTATCTATCTAGCCGCCTACGACTTTGTGCTCACCTGGCCGTATCGTTAATGGGATTTGTACCAAATTTTTTATGACATAACATGACTGTATGACAAACATAAATAGCTGGTCATATCATGAAAATCATGACTAACTTGTCATGAAAATAATGATTTACATCCCACGTTCATGGCGTGCTCGCGGCCGTTTCGTTAGCTTGATATACACCAAATTTGGGATTGAGTGACATTACTGTATGACGAACATAAATGACAAGTGGTAATATGAAAATCATGACTTCATGAGCGACATGACTTGCATTCCACGCTCATAGCGCGCTCGCGGCCGTTTCGTACGCTTGATATACACCAAATTTGGTATTCAGTGACATGACTGTATGACGAACATAAATGTCAAGTCGTAATATGCAAATCATGACTTCTCATGTGCGACATGACTTGCATTCCACGCTCATGGCGCGCTCGCGGCCGTTTGGTTAGCTTGATATACACCAAATTTGGTATTCAGTGACATGACTGTATGACGAACATAAATGACAAGTCGTAATATGCAAATCATGACTCGTCATGTGCGACATGACTTGCATTCCACGCTCATGGCGCGCTCGCGGCCGTTTGGTTAGCTTGATATACACCAAATTTGGTATTGAGTGAAATGATTGTATGACGAACATAAATGACAAGTGGTAATATGGAAATCATGACTTGTCATGTGCGACATGACTTGCATGCCACGCTCATGGCGCGCTCGCGGCCGTTTCGTTAGCTTGAGATACACCAAATTTGGTATTGAGTGACATGACTGTACGACGAACATAAATGACAAGTCGTAATATGCAAATCATGACTTCTCATGTGCGACATGACTTGCATTCCACGCTCATGGCGCGCTCGAGGCGGTTTCGTTAGCTTGATATACACCAAATTTGGTAATGAGTGACATGACTGTATTACGAACATAAATGGCTGGTCATATCATGAAAATCATGACTAACTTGTCATGAAAAGTATGATTTACATGCCACGCTCATGGCGCGCTCGCGGCCGTTTTGTTAGCTTGAGATACACCAAATTTGGTATTGAGTGACATGACTGTATGACGAACATAAATGACAAGTGGTAGTAGGGGAAATCATGACATGTCATGAGCGACATGACTTGCTTTCCACGCTCATGGCGCGCTCGCGGCCGTTTCGTTAGCTTGATATACACCAAATTTGGTATTGAGTGACATGACTGTATAACGAACATAAGTGGCAGGTGTTAACATGAAAATCTTGGCATGCATGTCATCTACAATGCCATTTACATGCCACGCTCATGGTGCGCTTGCGTCCAGTTCGCTAGCTTGACATACACCAAAATTGATATATCGCGACGTGACTGTATGACGAACACAAATGACACGTCGTAACATGTAAAACATGACATGCAAATTATGTAAAGCATGATTTTCTCCTTCCTGGCTGCTTCGCATTACATCGATTCCCACAGTGCGTGGGATCTGCCGGCTTTTTTTCTACCCCGCCTCGCCCAGCAGACGGGTGCAGCGCACGCTTTCTTCTACGAGGCGACGACCACGTGAGAACAGTTTGGTTTTGTCAGCTGCATCGCGTGTTAGTCGTCGTTGACATCGGGTTTTACAGTAATATTGAGCAGCGAGGGGATCGATGCGGGGCAAGTCAGGTGGCTCACGCGCCGACGGGTCGAAATCAAAGGCGATGCTTCCGCGCTCATATAGTAAGTGCAATCATCGCTGAACTCGTCACTGGTAAGTTCAGACGGGCTGGCACAGCTTGACTCCGCGTCGAATGACATCACCAGCTTGCTTTTCGCGCGATAGAGGAAGCGCGGGAGCTATGTTTACACCTTGGCCAGCCGTTGTGGCTTGTAGCCGTGCTTTCGTGACGTCATCGCATACCCAGCACGGAGCAACTCCCTGTCTCGGTTTCGGTTTTGACTCATTGTTATTGCTTATGTAAAATTATTGACGAGTCTCTAAGCAAGATCAGCCACCATAACTGTCACTGGGCTGTTATTACTATTTGAAAACGGCATTATCTCAATATAGTCGGAAACGCACCAGACTTCCCCTTTAAGGCAGCACGCTCGTGAAAGCTGCTGCTGCCGCGTTCTGCTTTTCAAGCACAAATGCTGTGAGGTGTCTGTATCTTGCGCTCTGCTTTCCGTCTGTGTTTGCCGACATTTAATGGAGTGTTGCATTGTGAAGGTTCGTGGGGCCAGCAACTCTGACGTTACGTTCAGGGCCGAGACGCTAGACATAGAAAATTACTTTATCATTTTGGAGGGATCACAAATGACAGACGTATACAAGTAACACACTACACATAACCGTAACCCGGCACTATTGAAGCTGCTGTTTAAGCGTTGGCGAAATGCCAAGCGCGTCCTTCTATGCAAGTGTCTATGCACGGCGCAGCACGCTCGTGACCCAATTCTTGCGAAGGCGTCGACCGCTTACTTGTGACGTTGTTGCGTCAAAGACAGGCGCTGGACAGCTGGATGAATTCGTTATGTCGGGCTTGCAATCGGCCATGTCCTGGAGACGTCCACAAACGTGCTGTTGCGACCAACACAGTCGCCGGGGAGCATGATGACCTGGTTGTCACAGTCTTGCAAAAAGTCACGTCGAAGGTGCTCGCGTGGGTGCTCGTGATGGCTTCTTCTCGTAGCGTGCCGTCGGCCGTGTGGGACCGCAGCGTTGCCCTTGCACGCACGGTGGCGCCCGCATAGCGCGACTGGCCTAGCACAAGGGGTTCGAAGCCCCAAACGCCTGATCGAACGCGGCGACGGCCGTCCGCTTGTTTGTTGCTTCTATATCAGGGGGGTCGGCAGCCTTTTGAGGTGGAGGGCCAAGTTTCATGAAGTCGACATGGTAGGGGGGCCGCACGACCAATCGGAGGGGAGGGGGGTCAGGCTAACAGAAAAAAAAATATGCGAATCGGAATTGACAATAATGTAAAAACCTGGAATTAAAATCATGCTTATTTTCAGCGCGCATGTCTCAAGGTTGCAATATACAAACATAAATTACAAGCAAAAAAGTTCATTTGAGGTCAAAACTCTCATAGCGCGCTTCAGAGAGGGAGCAAAGCAGGGAGGGTCGGGTGGTCTGAAGTCGTCCGGCCGCACGCGGCTCCCGGGCCGCAGGTTGCCAACCCCTGCTCTATATTATTGCGATAGCAATTCTATGGACAGTCTCGACTGGTTTTTGCCATCGCCGTAGCCGTCGCCGTCATGCCCCGTATATATATATATATATATATATATATATATATATATATATATATATATATAATGAAAAGTCACGAACACATGGTGGTTGATCCCTCTGATATAGGAATCGGTATCACACACGAAAGTGAAACATGTCTTCACAGAAGTAGTTGAATGTTTATTGCACATTGATATATATAATATATGTTGGTGTTTAGTGACTACATCACCCTTAAACGTTGATGCACCCATGTTGGCGCGTGGTGACGCATCTCCACCACGACAACCAATGACTCGCGACCGGGATACACTTTCTGGAGAGACTGCATTGCGCGCACCGGAGCATCGCGCAAGTCACACATGAACCACAGGCGTTCGCAAACCGTGGAACGGGTTTTCACTATATCGTTTTGTGAAATCATGGTCCGCTGCAGCGAAGGGTGCATGATTTAGGGTCGGCGACCGTCCTGTAGATGTGCTCCATGCGGCGTCGTGTTGGCGAGCAGCGTTCGGCTGGTGGGTCGCTTTGGCGAAAGTACGATCATTTCGGTCCTGCTTCGATGTGTGTAAGACAACCAGTTTGCTCACGATGTGCTGAACTTCGGAAACGCGAGAGGAAGAGTTCTCAGCTTGAGCCGTGAAAGCACGCAGGCCTCCCGCTCCCCCATGGCGTGTCCCTCGCTCATAGGTCGGCACTTTAAGGGAGTACTCACTCAAACTCACTCACCACAATTTTTTCAGCCTTCGCACTCACTCACGTTCACACTCACGTCCACTCACACTCATGAGTACTCACTCACGTTCACACTCACCTCCACTCACACTCATGAGTACTCACTCACGTTCACACTCACGTCCACTCACACTAATGAGTACTCACTCATACTCAACTCACCACGTTCAAATGAGTGTGAGTTGAGTGCACTCATGAGTGAGTGTTGCGAGCTCCATAGCTCGGCACCTTAAGGGAGTACTCACTCAAACTCACTCACCACAATTTTTTCAGCCTTCGCACTCACTCACGTTCACACTCACGTCCACTCACACTCATGAATACTCACTCACGTTCACACTCACGACCACTCACACTCATGAGTTCTCACTCACGTTCACACTCACGTCCACTCACACGCATGAGTACTCACTCATACTCAACTCACCACGTTCAAATGAGTGTGAGTGAGTGTGAGTTGAGTGCACTCATGAGTGAGTGTGCCGAGCTATGCCCTCGCTTCACCAAACTCACTTGCGTGACATTCGGCCGTCGACGCCGTTGTCTTGCGGCGGCGCTTAATGCAGCAGTTCACGTAGTCGGTGCCATCGCACTCGCACGGCCGTGGCACTCGTATCAGTAGACGGCGGAGAAACACCGTTGGTGCATATGGAAGCAGCACACGCTAGCACAACGCGAAAGACAAAGCACGTAACCGCGTCGTCACCGAGTCAAATCAGCGCGTATAGCGCGTCGCAAATACAGCCTCTGTTCGTGGCCTCCGAAATTAACTTCACAAACATCGGAGCTGATTGCGGAGGCCACGCTCCACTGTGCTGAGTAGGGCCAACGCTACCTAGGTGGCGCTGGTAGGGCGCATTGATGCGAGCGTCCTTTCGAATGCTGGCATCGACCTGCGTAGTGCTGAGTCTCGAGAAGCGTTCACTGTAGGTGCTCGCTGGCGTCAAACAGTACTTCTCTCCTGCATAGGTCGGCAGAATAAGTGGAGCTCACTCAGACTCACTCAATAAATATATTTTTCGCTCAGGACTCACTCGGACTCAGACTCACCAAATTATTGCTGAAGCAGACTGACTCGGACTCAGGCTCACGAAATTTCTCTTCAACCAAACTTACTCAGACTCAGACACACCGGTGTTTTCGTCAACCGGACTCACTCGGACTCAGACTCGCTATACTTTTCCTCAAGCGGACTCACTCAAACTCACCAATACATAGCTCAGCTGGGCTCACTCGGACTCACACTCACCAAAATTTTCCTCAAGTGGACTCACTCGGACTCAGACTCACCAATATATAACTCAGCTGGACTCACTCGGACTCAGACTCACGAAAATATAACTCAGCCGGACTCAGACTCACCATAATTTCTGTCAACTGGATTCACTCGGACTCTTACGCACCATAATTTTTCTCATGCGGACTCACTCGGACTCACAGACTCGCCAAACTTTTTCTCAACCAGACGTACTCGGACTAAAAATCAGTAATATTCGACTTGGCCCGGCTCACCATAAATGTCGAAGGAGTGACGATTATTATAGCGCGAACTCAGGACAAGGACAAAAGGTACACGAAGACGAGCGCCTGAGTTCGCGCTATAACAATCGTCATGACCTACCAACTAGCTCAAGCCGCCACCAGTCGAAGGAGTGCCATGAAAAAGCTTATGTAGAATAACACATGTAAAGGGTTTACAAATGCCTGGCAACCTTGAAAATATATGATAGTTTTCATCATCAAAGAAGTTATTTCCCGTGCATCTCGATGTCTACAGTAACGATAAAGTCAACATTACACGCGATTTTTGCAATATCGAGAATGTTTTCTTTAAAGATAAGACTTGGTCTACGGACTTTCGAGGAAAATTAGGTTTTGATTCATGTTACCTTTCGCATGCGCAATGGCGCAAGCGCCATTTGTTTTCAATGGGCGAGCGCGCGTGTGCGTTTTTTTGCAGACCCAGTTAAATTAAGTCCTTTCTTGCGCTTTCCCGTTTGAAGGCCTGATCACGCTACTTCTTGTGAACGAAGAAAGCTTCACATTACGTTATGACGCTTTTCTAAAAACGCTCGTGAAACTGCCAATGGTCTTACAGTCCATTAATCGCTCTTTGACGAAGCGAAAAACAAAATATGAGGCGGCCATCTTTTGCAGAATCGAGCTCACCAGCCCTGAAACATTATGGAAACATGGCCTTATAGGTTTCATGGCTATAAAGTTTCGAATACACCCGCCACAGCAGTTAAGCGGTTATGGTGCTTGACTGCTGACCCGAAGATCATGGCATGGAATCCCGGCCGCATTTTCGATGGATGCCGAAATGCTTGAGGCATGTGTGCTTATATTTAGGTGCACGTAATGGACCCCAGGTAGCCAATATTTCCGTAGCCGTTCACTACGGCGCCCCTCATAATCACATCATGGTTCTGGGACGTTAAACGCCAATAATTATTATATTAGTTTTTCGAATTATAGAAATGCTATGTTCAGTTTTAGTCGATGTCATATTGGAGGGCTCCAGAAATTTCGGCCACCCAGGGTTCTTTAACGTGCACCTCAGTCTAAGTACACGGGTTGTGACTGCGTTTGTTTTGAGCAAGATATTTTTTCGGAGCCGGCTAAGAACCAGTTGTCACTGTCAGTGACTGCTTCATCTCGTGGATAATGGTGGAGAGTCGTATGAGTACCACGCTGGATACTGACACAAGGCAAAAAGGAACACGCATAGGCGCACGCCGATGCGAGCCGGCCAGTGGGTTGAAAGGTATGGTCGAAGCTTGGTACAGACCATGCAAAATGAGATGGCAATTTCAGCTTTCCAAAAACCCCAATTGCTGACAGTCAAGCCAATTGCAAGAATGCCGTATTGAAAGGTGGGGAGGTGGGCACCGCTTCACAGTGATCGTACTAGTCCCCAGAAAGGACAGGAACATTCATTTTTAAGAAAAAAGTCACTGGACAAGGCACTGAACTGACAACTGAAGGGTTTACTACAAACCAGACGCAATAAATTCACACAGCTAGCCCTGCGCCATGAGCAATTTTATTTCTTTTTATTCTCACTGCGTCGCCATCCTTAATAACTTATTATTTGTATTGTTCTTACTTTGATGTAACTGCTAATCTGTTATGCATTCTGAAATGCACAGCTCCCCTCTGTGATTCCTTCAGGCCTTCAGGGTACTATTAAATAAATAAATAATTGAGGAGCCTCTTTTCATCGGGTAAGTGGGGCAAGCGGAGCTTGCCATCTTCGTGCGTTACGTACTGTTTTTTTTTTCTTTGAAGAATAACAGACTGATGCGCAGTTGGTGTGGGTTCATAATGACGTCTAGTGATTCATGAAACATATGAGAAATGCGCTCATTTGTCTCCCATGAGGGGACACTGCTCAGCTACTTATGATCGAAAGCCGGTGCTACAACGAATACAAAAGGAGTGAGATGAAGGCAGGATATGCGCTTTTTTTTTCTTTCCTTGAAAGACTACATTCTTGAAAGATGCAGGGAGGGGGGTGAGGGGTGGAGAGCAGTGCTCGAGTCTCTTATATTTCTGAGACCGCTCCTTATCTTCATACCAGCGCATCCCCCCTCCACCCTCTATCTTTCCCATTAAAGAAGTACTGAAGCAATATTTTGAAGGCAAGATAACATGTGGGACAGATTTGTGTATACACACGCGCATCATCTACGAAATATCAAGAGATAATATATGCTAGAACGTATTTAAAATCCATTTTAAATTACGTATCGTCCTACTGCAGCGAAACGTGCCTTCGTTTATGGGCCTTTTCCAAGTCCGAACAGCACCTCCAGTGGAGACAGCTGAAATCAAAACTGGTGGCTCGTGGACTCCGAAATTGTCCGCCGCATGCCGATAGGCAATCTCCGAGGCCTGCATTCGCGCCTCTTTTTGGGGGGAAACATTTGCATGTTTGTGACGCCAGATGTCGCTTGGTCTGCGCCTGTCGTCGTGTTTTGGCCACCAAAAATCATGGCGCGTGCCTCATCGAGGCCGGCGCGCATGCGCAGACTACCTACCCGGAAAGGGCCCATTGTGTAAACAACCAACCACCCGCTGCGTCACGAGTTTAAATATAATACTCCAACCAAAATCACCAATTGTCCCCACAGCAGCGGATAGAGGAAAGGAAGAAAATAATTCGTGACCTCCGCACCAACGGCTATACAAAGGCGTTTATTCGCAGAGCCCTCCGTAAGAGAAAAGAAGGGGGGAAACGTGACTCCAACGACGCCGCAACGACGCCGTGTGTCGATTCCCTATATTGCGGGCGCCAGCGAAGCACTAGCCCGTGTACTAAGAAAGGCAGGGGTCGACGTTGCCCACAAGCCATTCACCACTATCGCCAGTTTCATACCTCGGCCCAAAAACAGCGCACCTGCGGAAAAAGCGCGGGACGTCGTGTACCGGATCGCGTGCGCCGACTGCCCCGCTTACTACATTGAGGAAACCAAGAACTTCCATGAAAGAATGCGGCAGCACAAGAATGACCTCCGTCACTTGAACAGTGGACGGAGAACAGTGACAAAGCACTGCTAGTGGTTTGGCCACCATACCAGTTCCGACGGCGCGGTGATTTTGGAAAAAGAAAGGAACCTTCGCCGGCGGCCCCTCCTCGAATCCTGGTACATTGAGCAGACAGCGGGAAACATCAACCACACCACGGTTTCACTGCCCTCCCTCTACTGCCAGGGCTTGCGACGACTCACGGCAAACAATCACGCCTGGCAAGAAGGCGTTGTACATCTCGGGCCTTCTCGCCCCTGAACAAGAAGCCGATCATGCTTCGAAACGTCACGGTTTCTTAAAATAAATTTTGGCTGGAGTTTTCTCTTTTCTCCAGTTTTCTGTTATCCCAACCAGACAGACTTCTGCCGAATCTTCACCTTTGAAAGAATAGAGATATTTGTGTTGCAGGCCCCAAGCCTAGAGTGTCGAACTCGTTGCTTCGTTTTGCACTTTCCTTGTATTCCTTGGGGGGTATTAGGAGCTCGAAAGCAAGATACGAGAAACGAGCCTGGGAAACGCCCGTGCCATGAAGCTTTTTTCCGTGTGAACTGGACGAACACAATGACGGCTGAGGGACCACCGAAAGTGCTTCGGCTCGTGATCGCTGACTATGAATGGAAATGTGTTTGAATAGGAAAGAAAAGAAAAAAATACGAAAAAAAAAACGGGTATTGCTTTGTTGTGTCGGCAAGGACTGAACTGCAGGCGTGCTGGCAAAATATGGCAGCAATATCTCCTAAAGAGAGTCTATAATTCGAAGAGACCATTAAACAGAATTCTTTGACCACGTTGTGACAGCCCAAAGAAATTTGTTTTTGCGAGTGATGAAGATCCGCGTATGGCATGAATGGTGCGTTTCTACCCCTTCCTCCTTGAAATCCGGTCGCCACTACTTCCAAGGTTCCAAGGTACCACGGGGGCAAGCTTTATCTAGGCACTTTAAATAACGCAGTCGCTGTTTAATTGGTAGTGAATGAAATGATGAAAGCCGATGGTCTGTGTCGTCGCTACATTTTTAACAAAGTTGGAAATTCGGCGAGATGGTGCATAGCTATTCTGAAATTGTTGAGCGCAAAACAATGCATTCAGAAGGCATTCACCAGCGCCCGTCCTGTCTCTCTTGTACTTGTGAATGTCTTGTTTGGCGCTCAAAAATTTCCTAATTGCCACATTTATTCACGGAAAAACCGAAGTGGCATCTAAGGACACAAGCGGTTCAATGCAACAGAGAGCGAAGTGGCGCTCGATGTTCGCGAATTGTGCTGCTTTGTCGTCTTCGAATCCACATGAATTATGAAGCTGGAACATTGCACTCATTCACCGTTGATTAGGTACATAATTGTAGATCAAACTCAATGTGGATCACGATGTCGCTTAATAAAAGTGGCCTGGAGTTGTACATGTGTCAGAACATGCTGCACAGCCCACTTACATGCCCTCGTATATGGGGGCATGGACAGCTTGAAAATTTGAAAAATAATTTCTGGGGGCTTCACAAGAAGGAGCATCTATACGATTACAAGGCACGCCATAAAAGGAGGCTATAAATATTTGTAGCCATAGGTCGGCAAAATAAATGGAGCCCACGCAGACTCACTGATTAAATGTTTTTCGCTTAGCACTCACTAGGACCCACACTAACCAAAATTCTGCTGAAGCGAACTCACCCGGACTCAGACTCATGGATATTTTCGTCAACCGGACTCACTCGGACTCATACTCACCAAAATTTTCCGCAAGCGGGCTCACTCGGACTCATACTGACGAAAATATAACTAAGCCGGACTCACTCAGATGCAGACCCAAGAATATATTCGTCAACTGAACTCACTCGGACTCAGACTCACCAAAATTTTCCTCAGGCAGACTCACTCCGACTCAGACTCATCCAAGTATAACTCAGCCGGACTCACTCGGACTCAGACTCACCAAAGTATAACTCAACTGGCTTCACTCGAACTCAGACTCACCAAAATTTTCCTCAAGCGCACCCACTAGGACTCAGACTCACCTAAGTATAATTCAGCCGGACTCACTCGGACTCACGCCTCAATCTGAGTCTGAGTGATTCGACTCATGAGTGAGTTTGCCGACCTATGCTCTCCTGCGCTCGTAGGTGGCGGCACCGACGCCACAAACCAAGAGCTCAGGTACATGGAGAAAGAGTGTGAGATATATAAGGCGCGTCTTCGCAAATGCGTTTGTGGCGGAGGCGGTTGAGCGCCCGGTTTCTATCGCCGCGGACCGAGAGGTGATGCGTTCGACTCCGGGGTCTCCCAAATTTGTCAAACATTTTCTTCTGGTTTCTTTCTTTATATTCTGTTCATGTAAAGTTTAAGAACGTAACATCCGTGACGGAAATACGTCAGTCAAGTCTTGGTGGACCCCGGCATTAAACACTTTCGTGTTAAAATTTAGAAAATGTTTTCCGGTGCGCCAAATCAAACAGGCGACCTCTCGCTTCTCAGCGCGCGGTGTGAACCGCTCGGCCACAGAAGCTCAAGTCCTTCAGCGTTCTGACGGCGAGCTATTTATATACATCATTTACTGCTGGAGGTACTGCGATCTCGGGGGAATCGCAGAGGACCCGCCGATCTCGGCGTGTTCTCTGCATTACCAGCGAGATGTCGGCGCCCCGCTCGTTGCGATGCGTGTGTACTTTGCCCTACGGGGCGTAGTCACGTGGGCGCGCGCGCTTATCTTGTGAGGCGGTAACAGGCCCGTAGCCAGGGGGGGGGGGCCTAGGGCCCCCCCCCCCGAAATTTCTATGAAGGGGGGTGTTTTAGCGAAAATGAATAAAATATATATTGAAAATCGGTGTTTTTCGCAAGTGGGCACCCCCCGAAAAAAAATTCCCTGGCTACTGGCCTGGGCGGAAACTTAGTACGTCGTGCGCTTTCACCAGAAACATTGCGTTTAGGTTACAGAGCGCACAAAAGTCACTTCACTCGCAGCAGAGGCCCCGTTTGCGAAAGAAGCGCGCTGTTCAAACACAGTGAAGCACCAACTGTTACACTTGTTAGTTTCGTGCGTCCCTTGTGTTTGAGGAGCGCATTAAAGTGTCGAGCTGTGAACTTTGTTAGTTCGCGCTCGTCCCCTGTGTGTTCTTCTCGTCCGTCTTTGGGCTTAAGGAGCGCGCTACACGTTTCGATCTGGTGCCCGTTCTTCGCGTGTCATTCGAATTTGTTGCTATCGCATTGATTGCTTCGCCCTTGTGGCGAAACTGTGGCTTTTTTTATGGCACATACCCGCTCTGGGGGGATTGGCCAAGAAAGCGTAGTGTCTCGAACAGAGTTTGTTGACTGACTGACCGTCTGACCTTTCGATGAGAACTACGCTACTGCTTATTAAGCATTTTTATAAAAACAATAATAATTAAAATTAAAAATAATGTCAGAAAAAGTTACAAAAACACAGAGAAAGAAAAGGAAATAACAGGAAATGCTGAAGTTCTGAAATTTTTGAGCAGTCCGAACCACTTCGTGTTCATCTTCCTTCAAACAGCTCTCTTTGGTAATTCGAAGGCGGCCACACCGGAAGCTACATCATCACATATGGGTATAATCTGTGTCGTATGACGACACGGCTGCCGTGATAAATCTAACCTTCATGTTTCTTAATGGAACCTATAGACAGCCGCACTGCATACTTCAGTTAGGTTGAATTAAAATGGCCTCTGATCACATAAAAAGGCACTATTAAAACCGATACTTTCGAAGAGCTAAGGATAAACGGAATGAAGGACAGCACTACTGCCATAAGGCGTGAAGGACAAGAACAGGCAATCTTTTTGGGCTCTGGCTACTAGGTAATAAACTAAGGCCCGTATTCACAAACGTTCATCGACTCGAAACTCGACCTCAAGGAATCCTTGAGGACCGTTTCGGCCTTGGGATTTCTGCAACGCGAAAATTCTGAAGTATCCCTTGAGGACGAGTTTCGAGTCGAGGAGAATTTGTGAATACGGGCCTAAAACTTTTATAGAGGAGTTAATGCATAAAAGCTAAAAAAAATTGGAGACGCTTGAGCTTCGCCTTCAAGAGTAGATCGCGATAGCGTAATCGGTTCTGAGTGCATGCCTAAATAGTGCCGCAAGGACACGAACGACTGTGCGCGTAACATTGGCCGTTTCAAAGGTATCGTTGAATGCCTATTGCGAGCACAGCTATTAAGTGGCCACTACGCCATAATTATTGCTTTTTGCGAATCGGCGAAGGGCTCTTGATGCTTCTGCTGTTGTTGATGCTTCTGCTGCTGATCATAATTAAATATGTCTGAGCGCTTTTGTAACGAGTGGGTCCTTTAAAACACCCACTCGTTGCTCAATTCACATTTTTTTTAATGCCTGGCGCGATTGTACGCTTCTGTCACGCAATATATGATGCGTTGCGGAGACGCCTTCCACTACATGACATTCATATAGTGTTTTTTTTTTTTCAACGCAGTTTCAACAAATATTTTGGCTCTGTTGTAGAACACCGTCCTTGCCACGCAAACGGCTTGGGTTCGATCCTCACTGAACCCGGAAGTTTTTGTTATTTATTTTACTTGCATCTTTCTCGATTTTTCCGGTCATGGCCAAGATGATGATTTCTCGCTCACAACCAATGACGCTGACACCGACGCCGGAATTTCTGCGAAACGAGTTCTATAACGCTGTCGCGTTAACAATACCAGAAAAACAGTTCACTACTTCTCGTGGATACTCAGCGCAAAGTAAACAGCTCACATTGAAAAAACACGGCCGATTCCTCTGTCATAGGAATCAGTATAGCACGAAAGTAAAACGTGTCTTCACGGAGCAAGTTGAGCGTTTATTGTGCAGTGTTTCGCCTCAAGGGCGAAGGAATGAATGCTACAGCCACAAATTGTAATGTCACGCGAAGAACGGCAAGCAGCTCGAAACTTGCAGCGCGCAATCTAAAGCAGAAAGCATGCGCGAGATTAGCATCCGCAGGAGTGGCGCGGACTAATTGTCACAGCTCGACACTTAACTCGCGCAGCTCAAACGCAAAGAAAGACGCACGAAACGAACGCACAAATATACACATGACGAGCGCGAACAACTGTCACAATTGTTACTTCCTCTATGAACAGCGCGCTCTTTTCGTAAACGCGGCTGCTGCGGCGAGCTAAGTGACCTTCATGCACTATTTAACCAATGTAACTTCAAAGCACACTTGCGGTGGAAGCGCAAGACGTACAAAGCGCCCCAATCAAAAAAAAAAAATTGGCCGCGTATCTGCGTGCTTCGCTGCAAATGTCGTCGAAAGACGATAGTCTTGTGCCGACTGCACTGCGTGAGCGGCATGAGTACCACAATTTAATAGCTGGGCTAGCCGCTGGGTCGTTTTTCGGACGTTTTCCGGGCACGCTTAGACGGACGCCGGCGTTTATCCGCTGAAATTTGGTCGTCGGTCTTTTCTCTGCGTTCTCTGATCATGTCTTGTAGAGTGGGTCGTATTTCATCAAGCGGCCATATATGTTTTGCCTTGCCTGACAGCGCTCTTCTACGATGAATCAGCCGCATCTGGCTGGCATTGATAAAACAGAAGAGGACGCCATCTACAGCGCTACCGGGGAACATCGGCTTGTGTTGAACTATGCTGCTGCCAGGTGGCAGCACCACAGCGTCGTTAAATCACTGGGCGGAGACTTGTTTTGTACACAGCAGCGCCGCGTAATAAACACTAGGATTTTTATAATTACGTATCTAGATTTTGTTTTAAAGGAACACTGTGAATAGTACTAAGGTATTGATGTTGTGCCTCAGGTATGCGTAATATTTGATTTTTAATTGCCCACGCTCACCCGTATGAACACATGCTTCTCGGTCAAGATTGGAGGTCGTAAGGCAGGGGGGTTAAACTTTGGCCACGAGCTGAATCGTGCGACGTGCCGACAAACAGAGAAACAGACAGACGGACAAGTGAAGACGACAGACAGACAGATTTCTCCGTTTAGGTATCCCAAGAAAGACTATCGTCTTTAATATAAGCGCCCGCGCATGAGCGACCACGCTCTGTGGAGACGAGCGCGCTTCGCAACGAGAGGGGCGACGACCTTTCAGAGCACGCCCTCCGCTTACCCTCCGCGACACTTTCGCGCCATCTTATTAGTAATGAAGAAAACGCGCAGAAGTTGCCGAGCTCACAGGAGCGCCAACGGTATACGGTGTTATAAATAGCTCGCCGTTAGCACGCTCTAGAACGTACGCTCTCTGGCTTAGTGCTTTCGCGTCGGGCGCTGCGGAGCGAGAGGTTGTAGGTTTGACGCCCGGCGACGGAACTTTCTCTTCCAGTTTTTTTCTTTACAATCTGTTAGCTTATAATTTACAACGTCGTATCCGTGACGGAAATACGGCAGTGGAGCCGTGGTAGACCCCGGCATACAACACTTTCGTGTTAAAATTAAAACGAAATGTCACATATATCGCCAGGCAAACTGAGGAAGACTCCCACAAAGTATTACGCTTACTCCGTCACTAGTCACAGTGTTTAAAATTTGGTTCCCTTACTTTGCGTTTTACCCTACTAATCTCGAATCCCATGAAAAGACATTTCTGCATTACTTTATTGCAGGCATCCAGCTCCGGCCAGAGCAAAAGCAGGGACCTCTCAGAGAGACTGCAGCCCTGACCAAGACTCTCCAAGAACGAGTGGCCTGAAAAGGATGCAACATTCTACCGCATCTACTGCTGACAAAAAGTGAGTAATCCAGGAGAAACAGACGTTACCTATCCTTTTTAAGAAATTGCAACATTGCATGCCGTTCCACCCTAGTTCAATTTCTTTCAAAATATTGCCTGTGTTCTGTGGGGTACATATTCCCAGCTTTGTAAGCTCTTGCATCGCGATCTGCTATGCTATATGAGCGAAAGCTGGCGCTATCGAAGCTCGAT
This sequence comes from Rhipicephalus appendiculatus, assembly GCA_030522465.1. Lineage (NCBI taxonomy): Eukaryota > Metazoa > Arthropoda > Arachnida > Ixodida > Ixodidae > Rhipicephalus > Rhipicephalus appendiculatus. Next base: position 37,972 of record JALIZH010018585.1, read on the forward strand.
GTTTCACGGCTCTAGGAACGAGGACGACATTGAGAGCTACACGCAGCGCTGTGTACGTCTCTCCGATGTCATCCTCGTTCCTAGCTCTGTGATTGCGTACCAACTATCCCAACGCTAAAAATTAGTAAGCCATTGCAACGCCTTATCTACTGCCGCATGGAGCCGATCCTTTAGTTCCTTGTAGCGTATCACTTCCTCATACCGTCACTGCCGCAGCACTCCTGTATACCGTGCGTGCTTGCTTCCCTCTGGAACGTGCTTCGTACCAGCTCTCTGCACGTGCACCAGAAGTGCGGCCAGTATCTCTTTGGTTTAACACGGCGAGGGCGAGCTGCTTTCGTTTCTGCGAGCGACGCGTATCCTGGGCCTATTTCCGGTGCTGCGCAAGGAAGAATGTGCCAGCGAACGTCGGCGCGTTGCGCTTGTACTGTCGCTTATTAAAAGCGTGCAGTACAGTTAGAACAGCCGTGTGCCACGCCCACTGTCGGGCGGCGCGGTTGAGATTCCTAACGTGGTACGGATGTGTCGTACTGGCGCCTTCACCATCGGCAGTCCTCACGCTTTCCGTTTTTTGCGGGGCTTATTTGCAACGGCATCGCCTCAGGCACTCACATCCATGGCGGAATCACTTAGAAGCATCTCTGTGCACATTCCGAAAGGACGGAAGGCCACTGTGGCGTCGGCCACACCGCTAGTTCAGGTGCACAGTTAACGTTCATGCGACAGATCGTGGTCACAGTACGCACTAACCGCCGGTCATAAGACGATGCACTACAGCAGCAGCCAACCACCTTTCCGGTGTCTGTGTTGGTGCATCGTCACGATTATGTTTCAACTATAATGCATTTAAAACGGGTAGGCATTAGTGATGTTTCTCAGTAAAAAAATGCGTTGCCCTAGTAATTCGTAGCTTATTCGAATTACTCCGATCATTCACATTTTTAACCGCATATTCGGGCCACTGCATAATAATAGCATCAATCCAAATATGAATTTCTCGAACTGAATATTCTTCCAATGGGAAATGGGAATTCGTTTTCGGTATTTGGGATATACGTGCACTCCCACCATCGAGTTTATCCTATTGGATAAAATGAGTAATGACGTGAGGTGCATTCAGTGGATATAGGTAGGTAAGTACTAAACTTTATTAAAGTCCTGAAGAAGTCATCCCCCAGTTTTCATTGGGGAAGGACCGCGGGCCGCTCCCACGTCGGGATTCAGTGGATATCTCCAAATTTAATGGCTCGATAGCCCGTGACTGTTTGGGAGTTTGACGCGACCTTTTGAACCTGCGCAAGGTATCTGTATCTGCAAGCTGGCCTGATCAAGTTGACGATCGTGTTACCGTATAGCCTCGTGTATGCAGCTGACCTTTTTCTGATTCTGATGATACGCTCCTTTCACACGGCGGCTGGCAGCTTGATCTTATTTCTAATATTCTGGTGAAATACGCCGTGGATATCATGCGTTCGCTATCGTGAACCATGATCGAAATAGTGAACATCTTTCATAATTAATTTGTGCGTGTTGCACAATTGGTCACTCGTCTTGGCTGTCCCTGCCACTGCTGCTTATGCTTTGTTCAGGAGTACTCACTTTATTAAAAGTAATCTTCCTTCCCTGAAATGGCGCTGTATGCTCGATTTAGATTTTCTGATGACTACTTGAAGCTCGTTGGTTCCGGTATGTCATATTAAGCTTGCATCAGTTCTAATGCTTCGCGCTAGATTTTTGGCCTAGCTTGATTTCCGTTTTGCAAATCCCAAATTCCTACCCTGAGGTATATTTTCTCTATGAATCTATGCGTTAATTTTGAGGGTGATCAGCTTAGCGGCACAAAATATCTCGATAAGTAGCTTTGCTGACTCTGAAATGAAATCACTTGTTTTATTTGTAAAGCTAATTCTTGTGTAGGCAGCAATTTCTGCGGAGTTATACGTTTTCATAGATGCAGGAAAAAAGCTCTAGTCATTTATAAAATTGCTACAATGTCCAATGTATATTTCATTCGGCTGCAGGGTGCCTGGCGAAGTCAAAGTGTCCCATGCAGAAAAAGACGACAGAGACTCTACCAAGACATCCTCGCAGTGTGGCCTGTGCCAGAAAGCTTTCAAAACACAGTCGGCGCTGCGAACACACTTGCTCATTCACGCAGGTATAAAACGCCACGCTAGTAATGTGTGCGGTAGTAAATTCGCGCGGAAAGATAACCTCGTCGTCCACAGGCGCACGCACACAGGCGAAAGGCCTTACGAATGCTTGTCGTGCCCTGCCACCTTCAGGAAAAGTTATAATCTCAAAAGACATATCTTGACGCACACTGGCGAACGTCGGCATCAGTGCGATGAGTGCGGTCAGAGATTTGCCCAGAGCTCAACACTCGCACGCCACACGCTGACTCATTCGCAGAAGAAAACGTTTGGCTGCCAAGGATTGCGGCCGGAAGTTTTCCCTGAAATATAACCTCCAATTGCATATACGTACGCACACCGGTGAGAGGCCATACGTGTGCCACCTTTGTCCTGCTAGATTTGCGAGCATGAGTATTCTAGAAGGGCCACTGCCTGACCCACACCGGTGAGCGACCACATAAATGCCACATATGTGGCAAGAGTTTCACTGCAAGAGCGGGTCTTTTTCAACATAAGCGTATTCACTCAGGCATAAAGAAGTTCGCCTTGTAAGTTTTGCAGCCGCAAATTTAGCGCTAAAGATGTACTTACACGCCACACGCGCACCCACACAGGCGAGAAGCCCTACCTGTGCCTATCTTTGTCCAGCTGCCTTCGCGCAGTGTGCTACACTACAAACACATGTTCTCACCCACACTGGTGAGCGGCCGCATAAGTGTGAGGTATGCGGGAAGGCTTTCAGGACAAAAGGAAACCTTATGCGCCATAAGCGTGGTCACTGACTGAGTGTTTAAGCTTGCGAGTAGATTCCGTACAAGCACATTTTGTTTTAAAAAATTATCGCCCACACGTAACACTGTTGAGAAGCCGCACTGTGTGTATCATGTACGGTGGCATTTGCGTGGAAACATTGTTAGAAAAGCGCGCACGGCCTACACATGTACAGACGCCAATAAACCGTTACGACCACCAATAAAATTGTTATCAGTGGTGAAGTGTTGCTGCCAACTACTTATCGGCTTCCCTGCAAAAGCAAAGTCTTTAATTTTCGACGACACCATTTTGGTCTGCGTTCCGTTTCACTGCCATAATGATGTTGCTGTGAATTCGCAGTTTGTTTGCCACACGTTCACTCACTCAGATTTGAGCTCACAAACATGACGATGATGATGTGTGGTGCTTAATGGCGCAATAGTCAGCAATGGCAATAGATCGTCATTTCCTGTTGTGATGAATTTCCTGTGTATTCCGTACGAAATTATAAAATAAGGTGTGAATGGTCGGCCGTAACGTGGCTGTATAAATACTTAGAACAGGAAGCCTGGAAACATGCGGTAGGAAATTTCGGATAGGACAAAAGGACCAGATCTGATGTATGCGCAGGGTTTTCCACGAGATCTAGCCTTCGATATTGCAAGACATATACAGGAATAAAATGGCCGTGTGACCAGCGTTTGGCCGCTAATGCAACTGCAAACCGATCTACATCCACATTCGTAAGCCTGTCCGTTCAAGCCGATGCAGCACGACTTTTCACTATCCTTACTCACAAACAACAGGACGGTAGGGAAAACATGTTCAATCCACTTGCTACCGGCCATGAATGTGCTATCTGCGTGGCCAAGAATTTCCACTGAAAAGGTTCGGATGGCGCGAATCTCTGCCATCAGATTAAGTCCGAACATGTTGCACAAAGAAACTTCACCATTTTTTCAGGCTTGAACACTGTCCACAAGCCACAACGTGCGCAGCTTTGATGGTACGAGATTTCCGCAGCGTTGCTTTCTGATTAAGCGCATGCTAATTTCGTACTCATCGGAAGATCCCCACAGAGGCAGCAGGTGAGTGCGTGAACTCTTTTAAGATTGGGCTGGTTTGTGGTTCCGGCTAGATCCGCACAGGTATAGCCCAGATGACTAATTCACGAATTATTAATAATATCTGGGCTTTAACGTGCGAAAACCGCTATATGATTATGAGAGACGCCGAGGTGGAGGGCTCCGGAAATTTTGACCATCTGGCATTTTTTACCGCGCACTGACATCGCACAGTACAAGGGCCTCAAGAATTTTGTCTCCAACGTAATGCGACCGCCGCGGTCGGGATTTGATTCCGCGACCTTCGTGTCACCAGTCGAGCACCATAACCACTAGACCATTATGGTGGGCAACTACAAGAAGGTGAGCGCATAGGACTGCTCCGTTCTGAAAAATAATCCTCCCGATGTTCAATACTAGGGGTTGTTGTGCCGGAGCCATCGTGCAACCCTTCTTCCCACGAGAGATCACCTAGTCGCCCAGACTTTCGGCGAACTCTTCCCCCCACCAGCGCCTGTTCCCACGGAGGGGTCGGCGAGTCACCCAGAGTTTCGGCGAACTATTGCACCACCAGCGCCACTTCCCATGGAGAGGTCGGCGAGCCACTCAAAAGTTCCGGCGAACTATTCTCTTTTCCCGCCAAACACCGTGAACCGGCCCCAGACAAACGACTGGAACCTTATTTAAGGCCGTGCCGGCCCCATGTTAAGAGCATTCGCCCCAGCCGACTTCGTCGTGCTGGCCGGCTTTGTACCTGCTATAACCTGCGATAACCTGATATACTAAACGTTGTTGTTTTACAAAACAACTGTCTCCCTATTTCGCCTCTGGGCGAAGGCTCCTCTTCAGCGACGTCTGTTCGGCTGCTCGCTGCTCTAGGCGGCCGCTACCATTGCGACACAGAGGAAACCTAACAGAGGAAAAACGTACCAGTGGTGGCAGCGGTGGGATACCGCGACCTGTATCTCGAGCTGTGACACCCCGGGTCGCAACAACTGGATGGCAGACGGTGGGATCAGACTCATGGACGGAGAGCGACGTGGACCGGAGGTCAGCCGAAAGCCCTAGGATCTGGAATTCGGCGGGACCGAAGCAGCGTACCATGACCGCACAGTATGGGGTGAGTGCCTGGCTTTGCGCTTGAGAGGTGTCGAGTCTTTTAGCCTAGACCCGTTAGAAGATAGATACAACCAACAACTGCCTAGACACTGTGGTTGTTGTCTCAGCACAGAGCAGCACTCTGCGATTATCTGAGCAAGCTAGGAAAAGCAGGATAGCTCAGGTAATTCGGTAGGAGTAGGTGTGAGTTTGGCGGGAGTTTTTAGGGTACGTTGCGGGAGGTTTTGAATGCTGGAGAGTGCAGAAGAGTGAAGGTGAAACAGGAAAAAAGGTAGAGAGGGAGGTTGTCCACGTGGTGCTCCTTGTGTGGTTATGCTTTTGGTTTCCGCTGTGGGATTTGCCAGGCTTCAATATCTCTAGACCCAGAATTGAAACACGCTGGTGGGTTTGTGTTTTATCACAGCTGAGTCAAAGCAAAGTAGTCGTCATGGACCTGATGAGGTTGACGAGGGATAGTCTGTTGGACTTGTGTTGGGATCTCGACCTAGAAATAGACGACGATGCACCTGCATCTCGAATCCGTGAAGTAATTCTTGAAAGCAAAAGCAGCAAGGAGGATATAGAGCACTTCGGGAATATGTACCTAATAGAACAGAAAGAGAGGGAGAAAAGGAGAGAAGAGGAAATAGAGGAAGCAAAGAGGGTTGAAAAACACAGGACGAGGATGCAAGCGATAGACGAGAGGTGTGAAAGGCTAAAACGCGAGTGTGAAAGACTAGAACGCGAGCGAGATATAAAGCAGCGGAGTGGTCAGTTTGTAGAGGTAGCGCACGAAATGTGCGCAGAAAGGTCAAGTGCGGTGCAGTTCAGAGCCGTAGAGAAGGCTAGCACATGTGAGAGAAGCGTGTTCATAAGGGGACCGAAGGTGTCTGCTGCGAAAGATGCTCCGCTAAGAGGAGAGGCCGCCGAAGGCCAGAAAAAGTGCGACGAGGTTCTGTGCCAGTGGAATTATAGTGAAACAACTAAGATAGTTGTAGACCATCTGGCACAGACACAAAGTGAGGTTGTCCCTAAGGTGGTTCTTGCAAACGACGTCCAATGGAACTTCGACTCGGTAGGCAAGAACACCAGAGTAAGGTCAGAAGAGTGCACGAAAGTACAGTGTAGAAATGACAGTGCACTCGTGAGCTCCCAGGCATGTGAGCCAAGTTCAAATGAATGTGTCGCTACTGTCGATTCTGCACGCGATGTCCCAGGATTCGACTCGCTAGGCAAGACGACCATAGTAACGTCGGCAGAGTGTACTGAAGTACAGAGTAGAGCAGTTGCGGACAGATCCGAGGCATTTGAGCTAGGGTCCGGTGGCTGTATCGCGACGGTGGATCTTTCATGCGGTGTCCCAGATTTCGACCCGCTAGTCAGGAACACCGGTGAAAGTTCAGGAGATGGAGCGAAAGTAAAGTGTGACGATAACAGTGCAGTTGTAGATAGCTCCCAGGAAGCCGAGCTAGATTGTGAAAACGAAAAGAGCTGCATTGTTACTAAGCGGGTTAAGCTGTCCGCCAGTCTAGAGAATGAGCGAAAAGATGATTTGTTCGTGAATCATTCTGGCTGCGCGGGCGAGACAGCTAACGAAAGCTGTGAGAGGGTTGAGGAAGATGAGTTGCGAGCGGAAGGCTCAAAAATGCGCCCCAAGAAGAGGCGTAGGCGGAAGCGGCGTCGTAGAGCCACGAGTGCGACACAGAGCACAACCCGTTTGAAGAAAGGCTCTAAACGCTTGAGCGTGATAGGCAGAATGAGGCGTTTGTCATCGGCGTCAAAGTTGTTTTGCATGCGTCCGAGTCGCCGGACGAAAAGAAAAATGTTGCAGTGGCTTAGCTCGGCTATGCCAGGATATACGTAGCGTTAGCAAAGGTTCAGCAGATTATTCTTAGCATTCCTGATTTTCTAGATTGTCTAGGCTTAGCTTGATTATCATACTTACTGCTGTTCCAATGACACACAAACACGGTATACTTATTATGTGGCACATGTATATTTTTGCTCAACGTCAGGTTGCTTCTCTATTGCCACAAAGACGGCTTGGTGGTCAGTGAAGTAACACGCTGCCATCTCTATGGCCCCAACACAGTATTCTGTTCATTTTTCCTACCCTCAACCGCTAATTGCCAGGCTACTACTTCGGGATCCGATGAGTCACGCTTCTCCGCTCTTCTCCGCCGTTCAGCAGCATTTGCGCTCTCCTTCTCCATGGCTATACCACACTGGCAAACGCCAGTGAGAAGCGTAGCGGCTCCAGCGCAGTGTCAGGCGGCGACTGCACAGCGAAGGCGAATAGCTGCGTGCGCGCGCCGGCGCCAGTGCGTCTACCACGGCTACGACGTCACTCCTCTGGAATGCGCAGACCGGCGGCGGTGAGTTGCGCGCGGCGGCGGCGGAGTGCGCGGGAGATGCCGGCTCGCGCATGCGCAGCAAGGCTCTTGATGTGCCACGCGAAACGGGTTTGGCTAGGCCAGTGTAGCTAACGCTACAAAAGAAAAGTGCCTTGGGCGAAAATGCAGACAGAAGGAAGGGGTCAGTCAGCCTCCCGTCGTTCTATCCACGGCACGTTTGAGGGGGCACGGGAGTGCAAGGTCAGTGGCTCTCAAGAAGTAGCTGAGCGAGGGGGATGAACGCTGGTCTGCAACAAAGAGCTTGGTGGCGCTCGGCGGCGAGGCGAATGGGTTCCGCCATTGTTGTATTCCCCGTTCGATAAGAAAGGCCCACAGAGCGCGACCGCCGCGAGTACGCCTCAAAAATGAGTGACACCCGTAAGCTTTTGGGGCCATGTCGCTACCGGATTTGTTTGTTTTGCTTTGAACTATTGTTTTGATTGTTTTGATTGTTTATTTTGGTTTTTGAACGTTTTGTTTTGGTTTCTCGGCTACTGATAGTGTTTAGGTAACCAGTTTTAGGTTTTGGTTATTTCTTAAGCGTTGTACGTTTTACTTTTAAACATAAGCGTTGTGCGGTTGCATAACGATACGCACCGGAGCGTGCGTCAGGGTATGTCGTATGAGTACATTAATAAGAGCGACGTGAGGAGCTTATTATGAGTGAGCGCGAAGCAGCAAGGATGCTCCTTGTGAGTTTTTCAGGGTTCATGCGACAGTTTTTCTTTGTTTGTTTACTTTTATTCGCATGTGTCCGGTGTGGACGCGAGTAGGAAGAGTTAGTTCGTGAGTTTATGCATATGTTTTGTAAGCATTGTGACCGCAAAGCAGTGTTAGTGGTTAATCCGCGCAGTAGCGCTAGTACGTGCGATTGCAGACGTGAAATGTGAGTAGTGTTCCTGATACTGGTGCAACAGGACAGTTATCTTTTCGTCTGCTCGAGGGAACATGACGACTGGCTTTGGCGGCACAAAATTTTGGGGCCCAAAAGATAGCGCGAAGCAAAAAGCTTCGTTTCCCGAGTATGAGGCCTGGTTGGCTTACAGCGGATTACTGACGCTGGCACACAAGTATGCCACGAAGGGCACATCACTAGGATATCATTTTCTTGAAAGCAGTTTAAGAGGAAGCTTATTCTCGTTTTGAGATTGGGAGCTTCGGCGAAAGCTCAGAGAAACGCTTCGATTGCTGCTTTGTGTTTAGTTGTACTTAAGGAAGGTTGTATTTACATGATTAATTTTGGACTCGATATGTCTCAGTGCGGGCAGGGCACTCTCCTGTGCCTGTGGTTGTGTGTATGTATGCGTATTCCCAGGAAGGAAGCAGCGAGGAACGAGTACGAGAGTCCATGGTTGGGCGTCATCGGCAAAGGACCGGAGGACGCCAATTCTCATCGACGCTTCGGGCAACCTGTTTGGCTGGTCACCCTCAGGTCGAGTCTCCCACCGGCGGACGAGCTGTTATGACCGGCGCCTGGGCCGACGCAGGAGCGGCGTCCCCTGTTCTACGAACGAGTCGCCGAGGGGCTGCTGGCCCGCTGACAGAGGTTCAAAGATGCGTATTGTCCTTCCCAGCCGGGAAGTGAGGCGCCATGTAGTCCGACGCGCAGGGTGTTCGGCGAGACGACCGCAATGGTTTTCGGTCGCGACACCTTTCTTGAGGGGGACAACGAGAGCGTCGCCGCGGATGACAACCCGTCCCGCTAATTGCGTGTCGAGCGGCGGACCTTTGATGCGTCACGTCACCATCCCTTCATCCGAGCTGCGTGGTACAGCTCGAACTCTGGATGCATTGTCTGGCGGCGGGGGTGCTGTTGTGCCAGAGGCATCGTGCAACCCTTCTTCCCACGGGAGATCACCTAGTCGCCCAGACTTTCGGCGAACTCTTCCCCCCACCAGCGCCTGTTCCCACGGAGGGGTCGGCGAGTCACCCAGAGTTTCGGCGAACTATTGCACCACCAGCGCCACTTCCCATGGAGAGGTCGGCGAGCCACTCAAAAGTTCCGGCGAACTATTCTCTTTTCCCGCCAAACACCGTGAACCGGCCCCAGACAAACGACTGGAACCTTATTTAAGGCCGTGCCGGCCCCATGTTAAGAGCATTCGCCCCAGCCGACTTCGTCGTGCTGGCCGGCTTTGTACCTCCTATAACCTGCGATAACCTGATATAGTAAACGTTGTTGTTTTACAAAACAACTGTCTCCCTATTTCGCCTCTGGGTGAAGGCTCCTCTTCAGCGACGTCTGTTCGGCTGCTCGCTGCTCTAGGCGACCGCTACCATTGCGACACAGAGGAAACCTAACAGAGGAAAAACGTACCAGTGGTGGCAGCGGTGGGATACCGCGACCTGTATCTCGAGCTGTGACACCCCGGGTCGCAACAGGGCGGGCGAATATTCGAATTTTCAAATATTGTTGCAATAGAGTTTGCGATGTATTCGACCTGCCGGAAGATAAACATAATGAACGAAAAATAAATATAAGGATGATAAATCGGCGTACAGCGTGCTTGGTATCTCGTTTTGGTGCGCCGACGTGCGAAACTGCTAGCCGCTTCTACTGGTCCTCCGAGCGGTCGTTACGCGACGAGCTTGGCCGGGGGGCTTCGCGGCCGATTTGCAAAAGGCCCATGCACTGCTCCGAGGAGCCAGCGGGCAATGCGATTCCCTGCTTGCACGAATCGCATTGCGGCTTCTTCACTTTCGTTTGTAGACTAGCGCGATATTCTTGCTCGCAAAGTTCAATGTCGTCTCGTGATTCGGTGCCGTGAGCGGAGTTAGGTATAGCCCGACTCCGAGCAGAAAGCTCGGTCGCGATGTGCGTGACCGCGGTGCCCGATGTTTTGTTTGAAAGTACGTCATGGTCGATCACGAGTGCAATGAGTCGTCCCGCGATGGTCTTCGTCACGAGGTCGGAAGTGCTCATAGGCAGAACGATCTCTCCTAGACGCACGTCTGCGATGTTCACGACGAGCACGAAGCACTATAGTAATCTGTTAATTGAGCTTCGGCTTGCAGCTTTCAAAACTAAAGCGTAATTACGCTCTTAATGATCGTCAACGGGTGAACATAGAACGAGTGCGAAAGCATCACTAAGTAGCGCGCTTTTCGACAGCCGTAGCCTCGCGACGCGGAAGGAGTAGGCGACGCTCTCCCGCTGCGAGGATCGGACCAATAGCGAGGCTTGCTGGAGCAACATGGCGGACGCATCCAAAACTAACCCGAAACGTTTCTTTTGTTTGCGCTCTTTTCTGCCTGGAGGACCAAGCCGAAAGAGTAAATTTGAAGACGGACAAATACCCCTTCCGATGAGCCCGAAACGGCGGCGCTCAGTTGCACCTTTGCGGAGTATATATAAAAAAGAAAACATTTTTATTTGCGATTTCTGGGACAATTTTTTGCCAGCTAGACAGGCCCAACAATATTTTTACCGCATTTCTACCTATTTTTATTCAAGATATTGAACAAAGAACTGGTTCCGCAGACGTTAGACGGAGACTACCCGTTTATTCATCATGGAGACCAAAACTGCCCTTCCAGCACGTGCCCTCTTCCTGTGAATGTAAATGTGAAGAAACAAAAGTGGACGAAAAGATAACTTGCCACCGGCAGGGACAGAACCTGCCGTAATAAGATCACGTGCTACGTGATGCCAACAGGCAAGAAAGTGTGTTCCACACTCGCCGTAATGGCAACAGGCGGCGCTGACTGACGCTCCCACGTTTAAATGCACATATATACCTTATAAAGTGGACGGAGGGACGACCGCTACCGCAGCTCAGTGGTAGAGCACCGGACGCGTTAATCGAAGGTCGCAGGTTCGGTTCCTGCCGGTGGCAAGTTATCTTTTCGTCCACTTTTCTTTCTTCACATTTACATTGCAATTACTTCTAATAACATCCCCTATACTTTCTTTGGCATCATTGTTTGTTGAGTTGAGGTACTTCATTAGCGCTTTTGTTGCTTTCTGCGCTGTCGAAGCGCACGTCCAAGGTCCTAGAATCTTCTTTACTGAAAGTGGTCTAGAGTCCAGTTGGTTCAAAACCATCCGGAGCGGCCATCGCTCGGCGTCATAACGAGCGCAGCCTGGACTGGATGTGCTCCCCCAAGTGTGCTCGTGACTCTGTGCGTCTTTCTTTCCTTCTATTTTCTGTCTCTCTTTTCCTCCCTTTATTCCTTCCCCCAGTGCAGGGTAGCAAACCGGACGTGCGTCTGGTTAACCTCCTTGCATTTCCTTGCATCTCTCTCTCTGCTCTGTTTGTTCTCATTAATATTATATTATCACTTGTCATTTATGTTTGTAATACAGTTCAGTGGCGTAGCCAGCGGGTGCAACACCGGGCCCGTGACCCCCCCCCCTCCAAAATTTTTTTCGCCATGGCATACAGAGCGAAAAATGACCACTTCAATAAAGCATTGAGCTGGGCTAGTTGGTGTTGATTGACTTCTTCCATAATTGCTAGCGAACACGCCCAAAGGACGACATAGAAAGAAACAGGACAAGCGCTAGAGTTCAACTGATTTTTGAATCGACGTGAAGGGCACAATACATTTCTTTGCGCACACGCAGGTGCCACGTCACAGACAAAGTTGATCCCCCCAAAAGAAAAGAAAAAGAAACAGAAAACCAAAAAAAGAAAGAAAAAAGAAAAGAAGGAAAAAACGAAAGAGTCATTCTCCGCTGCCTATCGGTACCGCCAGTTCTCACGTGGTTTCTTCTTACACAGATAGTCCAGTTCTCTTTTTGACAACGCAATGAAAGGAGTGCTGACGCATACGTCACCCGCCTTGTGAAATTCACAAGGCGCATGCGTCAGCACTCCGTCCATGCCCTCGAAATTCACAAGGCGAGTGAAGCATGCGTCAGCACTCCGTTCATTGCGTTGTCAAAAAGAGAACTGGACTATCTGTGTAAGAAGAAACCACGTGAGAACTGGCGTTACTGATAGGCGGCGGAGAATGACTCTTGCGTTTTTTCCTTCTTTTCTTTTTTCTTTCTTTTTTTTTTTTGTTATCTGTTTCCTTTTGTTTTCTTTTGGGGGGATCAACTTTGTCTGTGCCGTGGCACCTGCGTGTGCGCAAAGAAATGTATTGTGCCCTTCACGTCGATTCAAAAATCAGTTGAAGTCAAGCGCTTGTCCTGTTTCTTTCTATGTCGTCCTTTGTGCGTGTTCGCTAGCAATTATGGAAGCAGTTGACCACTTAAAAAAAATGCCGCCCCTCCGCCCCCCCTTCGAAAAAAATTTCTGGCTACGTGCCTAATACAGTTACGTCATACAATACCGAACTTGTTGTATATCAACCTAGCGAAACGGCAGAGAGCGCACCATGAGCGTGGCTTGTAAATCATGTTGTACATGACAAGGATGTCATGATTTTCATTTTACGATCTGTCACTTATATTTCTCATACAGACGCGTCACGCAATACCAAATTTAGTGTATATCAAGCTAGCGAACTGGCCCTCGAGCGTGTCATGAGCGTGGCATGCAAGTCATGTTGCACATAACATATTAAGATTTCCATATTACCACTTGTCATTTATGTTCGTCATGCAGCCACGTTACGCAATACCAAATTTGGTGTATATGAATCTTGCGATACAGCCGCGAGCGTGCCATGAGCGTGGCATGCAAGTCATGTTGCACATGATATGATTTCCATATTACCACTTGTCATTTAGGTTCGTCAAGCTAGCGTGTATATCAAGCTAGCGAAACGGCTGTCAACGCACCGTGAGCATGGAATGTAAATCATTTGTGCATGACGTGCACGTCATGAATTTCCTATCACCACCTGTCATTTAGGTTGGCCATGCTGAAATGTCTCATCTACCAATTTTTTGGATATATCAAGTTAAGAAAACGGCGCAGGAGCAGCACGGCCATGGCGTGTAAACCATACCGTTCATGACAAGTTAATCATGATTTTCGCGATATGACCAGTCATTCATGTTCGTCATAGAGTCATGTTATTCCATACCAGTTTTGGTATAAATCGCATTAACGATACGGCCAGGAGAGCACATGTCGTAGGGGGGCTAGATAGATAGATAGATAGATAGATAGATAGATAGATAGATAGATAGATAGATAGATAGATAGATAGATAGATAGATAGATAGATAGATAGATAGATAGATAGATAGATAGATAGATAGATAGATAGATAGATAGATAGATAGATAGATAGATAGATAGATAGATAGATAGATAGATAGATAGATAGATAGATAGATAGATAGATAGATAGATAGATAGATAGATAGATAGATAGATAGATAGATAGATAGATAGATAGATAGATAGATAAGCTCAAAGTCGCCGATGTTCGCTAAGAAATGCTTCGCATTTAAAATCTCTTAAAAAATAGACCTATTCCCAAACCATGGAACCTTGCCACCTAATTATTTACCGTGGTGTGAAAGGTTATATTTCAACTCCGTTACCGTGCATAAAGATGCTTTGCGAAATTCTGTGCATGCTGCGTGAACTAGAATTGATGTATGCCCTGAGCCGACCAAAGCAAAAATTGAACACACACACACACACAGGCACACAAACAAACAAACAAACAAACAAACAAACACACACGCACACAAACACACACACAAACACACACACAGAGAAACGCGCGCGACATATATACACGCTCACACAAACACTCTGACCCATTCACGTACACACACCCACATACGTCCGCACACATGCACGCGCACACACACACACACACACACACACACACACACACACAAACGCGCGGGTACACGTATACTCATACACGCAAACGCACTCATCCACTCGCACACCAAACACACGCACGCGCACACATACCCACACGCACACAAACTTCAGCGCGCATATGCACACACACGCACTCACTCACACACACACACAAACAAACACGCACGCGCAAACACAAACGCACACACACACACGTGCACGCACGCACATACACACGCACGCACACACAAACGCGCGCTCACACATATACACACACGCGCACACAAAAACACTCATTCAAACCCAGACTGCCATGAATAAGAGCAAGTTAGTGCGCACTCAGAAATCTTCTGGGCAGCGATGATATGGGACACTTTGTTGATGCTGGCAACAATATTTCACACCGTGATTTCAGCCTTCATCGAGCAAATTCAGGGCACCAATACGATTACAGCAAAAAAGGCTAAAGTTCTGTCCTGCATCGCTTGTCAGATAAACGGTAATGCTAACAAATGATCTTAGTCGATCTTTTGATAATATACGCCTAAACACCCTCCTTGTAAATTCAAACGCGAACTGAATTCTGCTAATAACAATGCATTGCATAAAAACATGACATAAGTTATTTTTCTGACATGGTCCACCTCTTACAGTAGCGTAAGCATCAGCAATTTCATGCAAGCACGTGACATAAACACACATACTCAAGCAAATAATGTACTGAACAGAGAACATTACTTACGCGTAGATCATATTTGCTCTTGTCTTCGGCCAGCGTAACAAGGGATGCAATACGCTCGATAATAGCCAGTCTCAGACAGGAGAAGAATCAGCAATGCAGCTCCTTGCAACGGACGCGCAGCGCACTGAACATGTCCCCGTTGCATTGCCTCGAGGCTGATTTGCGGCGGATCGCGCGTTTGCGAGTGTACAATGCACCGAGCCTGCCTGACGGCATTGCCGCAGTAGTAAGCCGCTACAGCAGGGAGTAGCGCCATCGTTGCTGCGCGGGACCGAATGTTTAACGTGATGATGGTTTGCAAGCAAGCGCCGTCGTAATTACTTGCGCAGTCAGGAACGCGGGGTTGCTTCTTAAACGGAACACAAGAATTTAACATCACATTCGGTAGCGCTTGTATCACAGCCATGCTCGGAATCTAGCCGTGCGCAATTCACTGCATTCGGATGTTGAAGGTTCGATCAGCACGATCGAAACACGAATATCGAAAAGAATACGTACGTATGCTTTTCGTAACGACGAATTCTTCGGCGTTGAGAAAATTTGTTAAACTATGCCGTTCGTAATGTACCGGTGAAGTACAGGAGGAGTTAGGCGAGAGGTGTCAATTGGGGCCGTGACTACGTTTCATCGCTCTAACCATTTCGCTTCGCTGGTCGAGCTCGATCGTGTTGGCGGCATGCGGCGCTGCATAATATCCACAATAACTACGCTTCATGCAATTTACAAGAAAGTCTATGCTTTTATTGTGACCTCGCTCAAGGATATTATACATCAGATACAATCAATGGGACTTACGAACGTGCATTGAGCATGCTGTAAAGAGCGGAAGACGCCTAAAAGCTGTGAAGGCAACACTGTGCATAGGCAAAAATCAGATGTATGCATTAAGGGACAAGGAAGGCGAGGTCCCAACCAATAAGGATAGGATAGTTGAGGTTGCGGAGGAGTTCTACAGAGAACTGTACAGCAGCCGAGACAAGGAGGATGATATTGCAAGAAGCAGTAATAGCCCAGAGGAATTAGACATCCCACCAGTAACGACAGGGGAAGTAAAGAAAGCTCTTGAGGAGGGAATGCAAATACGCAAAGCCGTTGGTGAGGATCAGGTAACATCAGACCTGTTGAAAGACGGTGGAGAGATTGTGTTAGAAAAACTGGCCACCCGAAGTGTCTCTTGACGGGGAGGGTACCAGATTCTTGGAAGAATGCCATCATCATCTTAATCCATAAGAAAGGGGATCAGCTTACTGTCCGTTGTCTACAAGCTATTTACAAAAATAATAGCTAATAGAATTAAGACGACATTAGACTTCAATGAACCAAAGGACCAAGCAGGATTTTGTACAGGCTACTCAACAATAGACCATATCCATACTACAGTGAAACCTCGGTCATACGAATCTCACGGGACCACCAAAAATATTCGTATCATCCGAAATTCGTATCACCAGAAAGCATGGAAAATTAGCGTGCGACAAAAGATAGCTGGCGTACACTGTCACTTATTTTTGTCAGGAAGAACTCTGAATGATCGTCAGTTAAGCTTTTAGATGTCGGAAATCATACCAGCACTCGTAAATATACGACCCGTACGCGCGTGTTAAATTAATGAACCAGGTGCTTTGTTACCCGCGACAGCAGTAGCCCCTTCCAAATTATAGTATGCTTTTTCGCATGACACCGTAGTACTGCGGCGAAAGTAACGAAAGAAACGCTTTGACACGATAGATCAAGGCCACTAAATTTGGGAACCGCGGTTCTA
The DNA here is from genome assembly GCA_030522465.1 of Rhipicephalus appendiculatus. Lineage (NCBI taxonomy): Eukaryota > Metazoa > Arthropoda > Arachnida > Ixodida > Ixodidae > Rhipicephalus > Rhipicephalus appendiculatus. Next base: position 54,638 of record JALIZH010018585.1, read on the forward strand.
TGTTATGATTTTGTTATCGCGGAGGTGTTGGGGATGTATTTTAAAAGATTTACGGCCATGCCCGCACAAGTGCGCTCTCAACAGTCCCGCATGTTGACGCCTGACTCCTTCGCCAAGACCGTCCTCGCCTTCTTTCGGTCCTCGTCCACCTTTCATAGGATGTCTGAGGCACGAGACAGGTACATGTAAACACAGCACAACGACAGCAGCCCGCATCGACGCCTTAGAAAAAAATGCATGGCGCCGATGCCCTCTGTAACCTAAACGCGAAGGCACACGGAGGCACATTAGAGCCTCTCTGATTCGCGCACACAATCTCGGAGGCCGTGACGCGTCTCTGAAGGTTTATTCTGACCGTGATACTGACGATTTGGTGGTGCGGCGCGCATGCCCGCGCTTGCGTTCCCGCGCTCACACGTTCTCGGTGCGTCTTCCACGACAGCGCGGACAGCACTCTTCGTACCAGGGCGGTAGCGTACGTTCGTATCAAACGTCGCGGGGCGAAAATCGGTTCGCAACAACCGTACTCCATTACATTGCAGGCCAATGCGCATTGGCCGGGACCAAATTCGTATCACGCCGAAATTCGTATGAGCCGTGTTCGTATCACCGAGGTTTCACTGTATCAATCAGGTGATAGAGAAATGCGTGGAACACAACCAACACCTATACATAGCCTTCATAAATTACGAGAAGGCATTTGATTCTGTCGAGATATCAGCAGTCATGCACACACTGCGGGATCAGGGCATCGACCAAGCCTATTATAAACATACTGGAAGAAATCTACAGTGGATCCACAGCCACCATCGTCCTCCATAAGGAAAGTGACAGAATCCCAATAAAGAAGGGTGTAAGGCAGGGAGACACGATCTGTTCAATGATATTCACCGCGTGTTTACAGGAGGTTTTCAGGCGCTAGATTGGGAAGAGTTAGGGATAAGTGTTAATGGAGAGTATCCTAGTAACCTGCGATTCGCTGATGACATTGCATTGATGAGTAACTCAGGGGACGAATTACAGCTCGTGATTACTGAACTGGACACGGAAAGCAGAAAAGTAGGGGCGCTATGCAGGATGGCCCCCGAGCTTGGCAAAACTCGGGATCTTTCCGAGCTCTGGCGACACCCCCTTTTGAACGAGCCAACAGTACGAAAAGGTCACATCCACCCTTCAGCGCGCGCTGCGTTCCATTGGTTACGATGGAACGCGGCGTCACGTCAAGGACGGTCGACAAAATTGGGTGGTGTTTTCAAACCAGAGGGATCTTCTTTCATTTGTTCGTCGTTCCACTGAGTGCAGAAGTGCACCCATGCAATAAAAGTGCCAGAAAGGTTTACTGATGGTATTTTTTAAAGGCAGGGGCTGTTTGAATTCGTTTTGAAGCTTTTAATGTCTGTACTAAGTATCCTTTAGAATAATTAGCACGGTGGCCTGTGAGATTAGTTCCGGCCGAGCGCCTTACAATATCGCGACCGTAGCTAAATCCGAGGCCACGTGTACAATCATCATGGTCAGCCTGCACATTCTTGCGCGTTGCTCGACTGGCGCGCGCCCTCTTCATCCCTTCATGGTGTGCTCGCTGCCCGAGGATGTGCGCCTGGCTGATTAGCTAAGTGGCTGGGCGGTAAAACTAGCTAAATAAGTCAAGAGATGCTATGAACAAGCTAATTAAGCCAAGGCATGCTAAGACCGAGCTAATGAAGGCATACCTTACTAAGACCATGCCAATGAAGCCATGTAAAGCTATGACCGTGCTCACTAATACCAGGCTCATTAACGCGACGTTAATTTTAAGCACGCTAAGTAAAGTCATCCTAATTAGACCTTAATAATATGATGCTAATCAAGATCATGCGAATTAGGTTTATGTTAATTAGCTGCATACTAATCAAGATCATGCTAATTACACTCGAGGTAATTATTGTCGTTTTAATTAAAACCTTACCAATCAAGACAAAACTGTTCAATATTAAGGTAATTAAGTCCCGCCTAATTAGTATAATCATAATTAAGACGGAGCTGATGCGTTCTTTACTTCGAAGCCTATACCGAGCAGACTGAGTAGACGACCGACTTAAAACGCTGGAAGAAGCTAGGTGATCACAAGCTCCTATGGCTCCAGCCTTGCACAAGTAGTAAAGGCTGACCAAATTATTTTATATGCAAAGAAGCTGCTGCTTAGCGTCCACCGCATGAAATGCTTAACAGTCACACCGGCACCATGACAGTCACGAGTTGAACTGGGGCCTTCTCAGAATCAACGAGTTTGTACCCGAGTTCACGCGTCAATCAGTTTGATTGACAGACGCCCGCGGCGAAGATCGGGTCCACCCACCGCGTTTGCGCTTTCCAAGGAGCAGTGCTCACGCCGCAACGCCAGCGAGCGGCATGATTCATCTGTCAGCTTTATCGCGCAGAACGTGCACACACGCACTAAAAATAAAAGTTATATCATCACGTGGCTGCGATGTCTCGCATTCACTTTCACCGCGCTTACCATGTACCACTCACAGCCGCGTTGCCGCAATGATGCGAGCGCCCCTGGTGACAACCTGTCCGTATATTTATCCGCAATATTTAATAGAAGCGAAACGAGCTGCACGAAAGTGTAGCGTGTGCACCCTTGTTGCCTTCGAGAGTGGAAATTTCCATGCTGCGGGTGGAATGAAAGAACATGCCCGAAAGTGGAAGAACGCCAACGAACACGCCTGTGGGAGGCGCAATGCTGAGTTGGCAAAAGATAGCGCGACAATCACGCTGACGTCGCTGCACTGTTGTAATGTGGACTGAGTCGCGGCGCTGACGTGTTCGCACGCGGTGTTTCTTTGATTACCGCCGCAGATGCCCCACATGCGTTTTTGACGCCACGCTCGTTCATGTAGCCGTTTTTGTCCATGCTGCTATCACGCGCCCCGCTCTGTCTTTGTGCCATGACCGCCGCAGTGCGAGCTCGGAGCAAACTCGTGTGCCCGAGAAGCTCGGGCCATCCTGCATAGCACCCTAGGTCTGAAAATTAATATGTATAAAACTAAACTAATGTGCAACAGTCTCGGCAGAGAACAGCGCTTTGCGATAGGTGGCAAGACACTGGAAGTTGTAAAGGAATATGTCTACTTAGGACGGGTAGTAACCGCGGAACCGGACCATGAAAGTGAAAAAAATCACGCCATATCCACGAAGTCAATGATGATGAGTGGGCGAAGCTCGATCGTTTTCATCCATGGCAGAAAGAGAATGTGTGGTCTGGAACGCGCTTATACTTCATGGTCATCAGCGTCATCGTCATCTTTATCACGTGTAGTGGGTACATTCCACTATACTGCAACGCATTTATACTTCATCGTTATTACGTGTAGTGGGTACATTCCACTATACTGCGTCATCGTCATCTTTATCACGTGGAGTGGGTACATTCCACTATACGTGGCTACCTACCTACTACAACTACTACTACTACTACTACTACTACTACTACTACCAGAGAGAAGGGACAGACCCACACCCTAAGGAGTTTCGCCCCTAATAACTGGAAGAATAAGGATGGGGTGGAGCACATTCGGCCAGCATTCTCAAATCATGACTGGTAGTCTACCACTATCCCTCAAGAGGAAGGTATATAACAGCTGCATCTTACCCTTACTCACTTACGGAGCAGAAACCTGGAGGCTCACAAAGAGGGTTCAACTTAAATTGAGGACGACGCAGCGAGCAATGGAAAGGAAAATGATAGGTGTAACCTTAAGAGACAGGAAGAGAGCAGAGTGTGTCAGGGAACAAACGGGGGTTAAGGATATCATAGTTGAAATCGAGAAGGAGAAATGGACATGGGCCGGGCACGTAGCGCGTAGGCAGCATAACCGGTGGTCATTAAGGGTAACTGACAGGATTCCAAGAGAAGTCAAACGCGTAAGAGGGAGACAGAAAATTAGGTGGGCAGATGAGATTAAGAGGTTTGTAGGTATAACGTGGCAGCAGAAAGAAAAGGACCGGGTTGATTGGCGGAACATGGGAGAGGCCTTTGCCCTGCAGTGGGCGTAGTCAGGCTGATGATGATTACGACCGTGAAGACACTAAGACATGAGGAGACGTGAGCTGCAACTCGCTCCTCACGAGTTAGCAGCTGATCGTTCAACGTCGCTGTCACTCTCGGTGGTTTCGTAGCCTTCTATGTCCAGTGAAAAATCCTCGTTGTCAATTATTTCAACATGCCTGCTGAAAGCAAGCTGAAGAATTTCTTTCGCTGAACGACTTCGACCACTCCGCTACTCCGCGTCACCACGTTTATCTGGGCGCGAAGAACATTTTTCTCGCAAACGCGTCACCAAGCAAATTGCTTGCAGTGTGGTGCCACTTATCAGCAAACATACAAACACAAGGGGCGCAGCAGGGCGCAGCCAGCGCAGCGCTGGCAAACTTGAGATTGCTCAGTTATAAAAGAGAAAATCGCGAGTCCGCGCGACTTCCCGCCTGCAATGTTATGGGATTCATGCGGTAAAAAAGCACTGACGAATGATATATGCAAGTTAAAACAAGGTGAGTTTCAACCGAATAAGTCAGACCATAACAATTAACTAACCTACGTGGCTACAGAAAACCTCGCGAAGCTGATATGAGTACGCTGTGTGCTGTCATTGAAAGCACCAGTTTCCACGTATTTTGACGTAGACTTCGCGTCTCGCAAGAACGAATTAGATGATTTATCGTGTCACAGGGGGGCCCGGTTTGTTCACTGATGCACAAAACCTGCGAAGTCGTAGTGTTCGTTTCTTCCTAACGCGGTAACACTGATGCTAGCACAGCCGAACAAGGGAGCGATTGCGTAGCACTGCCATACCGACCCTCCACGAGAGGACGATCCTGAATTCCGCTTGACGGTGCGACAGTTCATGGGCATTGCGAGTGGTAACACGGAAGCTCCCAGGAAAGAAGTGGTTTTCGTGCAGTTTGTCGTATCAGTGGTTACAACACGAAGCGGTGAGATCATAGCGCGTGGAAGGGTACATGAGTCGTTTGCTGATGCCTGCCGAGATAGCGCGCGCGCCAGCGCTCGTGACAGCACCCTTGTGGTCAAAGTTCACAGTTGCGGCTCGTGACACCCAGCCCCCCCTCCCTTCATACTCATTTATCCCACGAAAGACGGACGAGGCGCTTCCTTTCTGGTTGAGGAGCATTCGACGGCAGGCCTCGCACGCGGTGTGATATTATCGCATGCCCCCTCCATGCGACGGAGGTGGGCAGCTTGTTTCATTTATGCTTCAGCCTGACTCCTCGCAAGCCCTCGCACACTTTTACTCGCGGGTACAATATATGATGCGCGTACAAAAGTTATCGACTTGATCTTTCTACGAAACATGACGGCGACGATTAAAACCTGTGCAGAGTGTCCATAGAATTGTTATCACAATTAAAAAAATATTTATACAGGAACCGTTGAAATGGGCTGGTCTTTTTTCTGGAGAGCTGCATCCTCTTCGCTGTAAAGAGTTCGTCCGTTGGAAGAATCAAATAATCGAGCGCCTCTTCCAATGGTTTCGCTCTCACTCTCACTATACTTACAGGCGATTTCTCCTCGACATTTATTTCTTCATAAAACGCGTGTAAACAGTTAGCGCTAAGTGTTGAGCGTATCAGAATTTCGAGCTTGTCGGCTACACTCTGTTATTTCCGCTTGTGCAACTGGAAACTCGCAAAATGGATCGAAGTCAGTTGATCATGACCGATAATCACGCGAGGTGAGGAAGAACGGGTGGGCAAATGCATGGCTAAACTGGGTAGGCGATAATTCACAACTGATATTTCTCGTATATGGGCCATTCGAGAGAGTGTGTCCTAATCATGTCACGTGAATCACCCTACCATCGTCACGACGAGCGCCGAAAAACGAGGAAAACCAAGATGAATTAACGCGCTTGGTTTTAAAGACGATAGTCTTTCTTGGGATACCTAAACGGAGAAATTTTGGTCTGTCTGTCTCTTTCTCTGTTTGTCGGCACGTCGCACGATTCAGCGGCTGGCCAAAGTTTGACTGCTTTCTGAACGCCCAGCCAACTTGATCAGTCGTTTTTGTGCATACTTGTGAACATTGTCGATCAAAAAGCAAATATTACGCATATCTGAGGCGCAACAACAATACGGAAGTATTAAGTGGTGTGTTCTTTTATAGAAAATACATAGATACTTAATTCTGAAGACCCTAGTGTTTCTTAGGCTGCGCTGAAAATGCGGGCTGCCTTGCAAAAGCGAAGAGCCGTCGTCTATCTCCGAGTTCGCGCGAAGTGCCGCGTGTTTCATCCGACGCGCGATAGCTGGCGCAGTCTGCCCTCGTCGCTGCAAACAAGAGAATCTCTTTTCGTGGTCGCTCTGCGCGCCTTCTCAGCTTTTTACACGCTGCCAAAAACACCGCGCTTGCGGCGAGAAGACGCTTGGTCATGCCAGGACGGAAATGGTCGAGAACAGCATCACAGGTGGCCGCGGATGAGACCGGCAGAAGACTATCGTCTTTCGATGACATTTGCAGCGAAGCACGCAGATACGCGGCCAATTTTTTCATTTCCGTAGGCTGTATCGGTCCCTTAAAAAGGCACGGTGTGCAAGCAAGGACACCAGGGAGTAGTCAAGACACCGCAAACACCGTTAACTGAAAAATCGTATAGTGTCGGAGTAGAAAAAACGTTTACGCAAACCTTCAATTTAGGCTAGTTGATACGGCACTGCAGCGTAGTTGCGCTGAGCGAAATGCACAAATTAGTGACGGAACAAGAGGACAGGACGGTTGGCGCGCTTAACCGTCCGGTCCTCTTGTTCCGTCATCGTTTGTGCATTTCGCTCAGCGCAACTACGTTACAAAGCGGAGTAGAAGGTAGACAAAAAAACATTAAAGCAGCTTCGCAGTAGTGGTGCCAAACTTGACGGAAGTGCGGAGCTGGGGAATTTCTTTGTATATGAATGTCTCCCAGATGTCTGAGAACGACGCAGGGAATGCGTACCGACCTTCAGGGGTGCGTTAGACGGGCGGCCGCATTAAACGTAATTCTAAGGCTTACGCGATCAGAATTTATGCATGACCTCCGGGATGTACGCCCAAAAGCGACTGTTTTGGTTTTGCGTTCGTGGCGTTAAAGCGCATTCCGTCCCTCCCTTTAGTGTCCAAAGTTGTGAAAGCTTGGTGACATCAAAATGATGTTGCGAGAGAAGAACCGGAAACTGGGGACGCGCGGGTCACCGAACTACAGCCAATCAGCTGCGGGCGAATCGGACAGTACCCTCCATGAGAAGGACACATCAAGAATAACTCCCCATCCATAAAAAATGAAAGAGGAGCATGCTGGGACCTGTGACCAGACATGGAGCAGGGGGAGCGACGTCGGAAAGGTTCGTTTGTGGATGCTATGGGCGCGCTCGTGAATTTTCGTTTTTTTTTTGCCGATGAGCTCACCAAGAAAAACTAGCAGTTGTTCCGTGTACGAATACAACCGATGAGCGAAGCTCCTTAGAAATGTGACGCACGCGGCGTTCGGCGCGCGTGGCTTTTCACCTGTCCAGGCAGCTGACCAACCACTGGGCGGACCACAGGGTGAAGTGATGGTTTCGCGTGTTCGCCGGCTTGAGGGGAGAGGGCAGATTCGAAGAAAGAGGGAGATGGAGACTAATCTCCCTCTTTTTGGCATGCGTTCGTATTCTCGCGCTTTGTGCATCGTGCAGACGTCATCCGCGTTCCAGCGCTCATAAAGCTCATTTATCCTCCCGCGTGAGGGGGAGACGCCACAGCTGGCACCGTGCCAGGGAGCTTCAACGGCGACGGCGCGATGCCGGCCTAAGGAGCTTCGCTCCTAAAAAGGAAAAGAAATAAGAGCAAGGTGGGAATTGTGACTTGAGCCCGAGGAGGTAGCGGCGTCAGAGAAGGTTGGCTTACAGATGCTGGGCGCGCTCTCTCATATATTTCTTTTTTTTCTGTCTGTGGTTGAAGCGCATTCCATTCCTAGAATTTGAGTCGGCAGTTGTGAAAACTTCGTCACGTCAAAATGACACTGAAGAGGGAGAGTCGCAAAGAGCGAGCGCATTGCTGGTCGAGCTCCCACCAATCAGCGGCGGCTGAAGTGGAGAGTTCATTACGTGGACACATCGAGAAGGGCTCCACCGGTGAAGTGATGTATTTTACGTCCAGGTTCCGCATCTACCTTAAGATAAAATACTAACGGCGGCGCGCCGGAATTATTTCGCGGCGGCGGCGGCGGCGGCGGCGGCGGCGGCGGCGGCGGCGTGGTCACTGTGGCACATTGGCGGCGGCGCCAGCAACGTGAGCAAAACAGGCTGCGGCTCGGCAAGGCGGCGCACAGCTTTAGTTAGAACACTACCTTTATTTTAAGGCGAAAGCCTTTAATGTCTCATGCTCACGTCCGTTCGGTGTCCATCCGTCTGTCCGTCCGGTGTCCGTCTGTCCGTCCGTCTGTCTGTCTGTCCGTCCGTCCGAGCTCTGGCACGGAGCAAGGTGGCCGCCGCGGCGTGCAAACGGACGGCGGTCGCGTCGGACTCTACAGCGCTCGCGCTTTGCTTGCGTAGCGTCGCTGTGCCCAGCCTTTGCAATCATTCTGACCAACGCCGTCTCAATGGACACATGCGTCCACGGAATACACTTTCGAATTTACAAAGGGTCCGTCAATTTAAGCGCTGGAACGCGGATGGCGTTTGCGCGATGCGCAAAGCGCGAGAAAATACTAACGCATGCGAACGGAGGAATATTAGTCTCGCGTCTCACTGCGATTCGCGGTAAAAAACTAAATAAGAAAACACGCACACATTCGGTTTGTGTGTTATCCCAGTGAGAGTGCAAAAAAAAGAAAAAAAATTACACCATCTCCCGCTAAAGGGAACCATGTGTAGATGCGAAGCAGCGGGCGCTAACGCTTACACTAGCGGTGGCGTTGACGCTGGCGCTCATCGCAGCGTTGCGCAGGAGAGAAAACTGGGGAGGCGCAAAGCACGCAGTGGTGGAGCGGTGTTTCGTACTGGAACATGCCAATCGCTGCTAATGGGCAATGAGAGACAGAAGACTCCGACTGGACACAGAGACCCGCAGTCCGCTTTTAGTTAACGCGCGCGCACTCTGCGAATATTTATTGTTCAACAACGCACAGGAGAAATCTCCCACCGGCACCACCTTGCAGGTCAAGATTCAGTGGCATATATACGGGGTGGCCAGTGGACGGTTGTGCAGCGCGAGCAGTCGGTTTTTTCCACCACTAAACTCGCTTGCAGACGCTGCCTGCGTCGGAGTCGCGAGGCGAGAGAGAGAGGGGGAGGGTAGGAGAGGAGAGAGAGGGGGGGCGCGTATGCGCAGTGCGAGTGTTGAAGCCGCGGTCAGGGATGGCTAGAGGAGAGAGGGGGGAGCGTAGGAGAGGAGAGAGAGGGGGGGGACGCGCATGCGTAGTGAGGGTGTGGTTGCCGCGGGGACAGATGCCTGAGGAGAGAGAGGGGGACAGGAGGTTGTTTTATTTTTTATTTTGAAAGGGTTTGCGCATGCGCAGTAAGGGTGGCCAAGCGGCACACCATCACCGCCACCACCGGATTAAGCTTCGCCATAAGATGCTTCACATCAAAAAGACATGGTATAGTCAGTGAAATGGCCACACGCTTTCGCCGAACACACTTTGGAATGTACAAAGTGTCCAATTTTTTGCATACTCCCTTCACAACAGACCAAAATTCTCTTCACTATGAAGCTCTGTTGTATTGAGCTTATACTGTGTGCGATATGTCACCATTTCTTGTTGGCGATGTCACTACGTCTGCCACTGATGATCGGCTTTTGCTGGTGCCACAAATGTGGTTTCGATTTTGTAGTCGATGGACTCGTCTTGCGAAACGTGCTTTCCGAGTAATGTCATAACGCCGCGAAATCAGTACGATATAAAATTCACTAGAATGATTCGAAAAACGGCAAACCATCAAGTTATCCAGATTCGTGGAAATGCTACACTTTAAGTCACCCGCATCACTACGCGACAGCTAGCATCACCGTTTCATTGTCACGCAGCGGACAGTGCGCTGCCGCCAGGTGTCATGCAGTAGGAACTGTTTCTTTTTCTTTTTTGTTTTTTGTTTGGCCGTGTTTTGCACTACTTTCAAAACGAAAGCGTTTCTTGGCCAAGAATCGTGCACACGTCCGGTGTCCGGGAAATCCGCGCAAAGAAAACACGTGACCTCTCCTACCGGCACTGACGCCGGCGCCAGCGTGTTAAGTGTTGTCGACTCCAGTTCGATTGTACCAAATCATGTAAATAAACACAACTCGGCCTCCGCATTTTATCATTACTTTTATGACATCTAGAGGACACGACTTGGCATCCCCTTCAGTTTTTTCTTAGCACCTCTCCAGTGCTTCATCAACCTATCCGAGAGAAACACTTTCACATTCCTATCTTGTTAAAATATACTCAGGGATCCTGCGCAACTTTTTCCCCAGTTTTCTCGCTTCTAATTATTCGAGAAATATTCGAAAATTATTACATTCGATTCGCACCCAAATTTTTGCTAATGGCACAGCTGTACCTAAAACAGAACATGGAAGGGCAAAATGTGCATAAACAAAAAGAAATAAGAATAATAAAAAATCAAAAAGTAAAGTTCTTAGGTTCGCTAACGCGTATAAAGCGGTTTAAGGTGCACGACACGAACGACTTCGAGTCGTGTGTCGCTCCGCTCATAGATCGTAATGCCGTCCGGGATGACCTCGTAATCAAGAACGTCGAGGCACCTTGGATGGGCCGAAGTATCGCCGAAGTAGCTTTTCTCTGAGTTCACGTAGGCGCATCGTTTTCCAAACTCAGACACGGTCACCGGGCTGCCTTACACGGAGGGTCGCCGAAAATTGTGACCGCGGCTGTCGGTCGTCTGCTGATTCTTGACGCGCAGGTGGACAGGCTGTCGGGTTTCTGAGGCGCGCTGGAGGTAGGGCGCAACGTCCAGGTTGTTCTCGTCACTGACGGCTGGCAACATGGCGTCATGCGTCGTAGAGGGGCTCCCTCGGTAAACTAGCTTCCACGGCGTCATCTGCTTTGTTGCACTATCTGCCATGTTTCAAGCGAATGGTGTGTCCCATGTCTTGTGTTCGACCTCGACGTATGTGGCCAGCATGTCCGCAGTGGACTTATTTAAACGCTCGGTGAGGTCATTTGTCTGTGGCTAGTACGCTGTGGGCCGGCGGGGGCTTGTCTGGCTGTGTTTCAAAATTGTTTGCGTTAGGTCAGCCGTAAACTCCGTACCTCTGTCGATGATAAGGACCTCTGCGGCGCCGTCGCACAGTAGGGTGTTCCCAGAGTCGTCATCGACAAACGTACCAACCAAGGCCCAGCCTCTTCAGCAACATAGCGAACGACAACGGCGGCATAGCCAGTGTCGGCCACCAGAACCATTTTTGACAAACTGTCAGGCGAAGTTCCAGTGTAGCCGAGTCAGGCCACTACGAAACAGCCAGTGCCGCCCGCCGGAGACTTCTCGGCAGCTCGCGCGCTAGCATTCATGGCCGAGTGTGATGACGAAGAGCGACACTGGGGTTCGGCGCGTGGGCAGCGAGCTGGGGGAAAGAGGAAGACGACGGGAGAATACAACAGCTAGCCCGACGAGCGGGTGTTGTCTCTGTCTCGCTCTTCACAATATATATATATATATATATATATATATATATATATATATATATATATATAACAAAAACGCGCACAGATTCCGTTTCTACGTTTTCAAATTTCTATCAACTTTCATTCTTCTATTCAATCAACAGAGTGCATAAAATTACTCATGTCGCCTCGAATAATTCTCGCATCTTGTTCGGGAAGCGG
>JALIZH010018586.1:0-68071 GCA_030522465.1 Rhipicephalus appendiculatus
CTTCTTCCTCTCCGCGTTTGCAGCAGCGCAGCTTCCTCCTTTCTTCCTGCTTGCCGACGACGTCGGCTGACCGCGATCACGCGCTGCTCGCATCCTTCCTCGCCCAATGCCGAGGCCTGTGAAGAGAGAGAGAAAGGGTGCGCTGAACGCGGCCGCGGCGTAGCACTTCCGTGTTTTCCGCCATCCAACGCGTGCCACTGCGTCGACGACGTTGCGCACCACCTGTCCTGTGTCCCTGTATCGTCCTAGCGTCCTCGTCTCTTCATCTGAAGCGCGACAAAGAAACCATGAACCACCACCAACTAGCCCAATTCATCGCTCTGCTAGACGTTAGGATACGTTGTCTTGTGAAGCGGCCAAATGCGTCGCATCTGTAGCCACGGGCGTCGCGGCAGGGGGCTGCAACAGGGGCACTTGCCCCCCCTCAAGCCACTCCAGCATTAGCCCTCACTCAAGCTACACCAGCGCTTCCCCCCCCCCACCCCCCAAACCCAGCCGCGATGCCACTCTGGTTTGCACCCCCTAGACAAAATCCTGCCGACGCCCGTGTCTGTAGCGGCTCTTGTCATCCCTCTTGTGACTCAGGGGCGGCGTTATTCGAGGGGCGCGGGGGGGGGGGGGGGCAGCTTTCCCCTCTAATACCTCAGTCTGCCCCGCCCCCCCCCCTTCCCCCCCGCTCACAAGAGTAAACATATTCAAAACACAGCGCACAAGTTCCCAGCTTCCCTGCCCCCATGAAGGAACTCACTTATCGTGGGTGGCCCCAGTAAAAAAAAATCCTGGCGCCGCCCCTGTTGTGACTATGGGGTTGTGAAGCGGAGCTTGTTGGAAAAGCTGTCTTGGAGAATACATTGTAGTGCAAACGAGGCACGGGAAACAATGCCTTTGTCTCTTTGTGTGTTCATATGGTATACTGTCCGACTGTCAAGCGGCTTGGGATTCCCAGCATGAAATCTCTCTGTTAGAGAGTTTTAGTGCTGGGGATCCATCGAAATGCGACCGCCGCGGCCACTATAACTCTGTAATAAGAGAGATTGAGTGGCTGCTGCGGTCGCATTTCGATGGAAGCGAAATTCTAGAAGCCAGTGTACTGTGCAATGTCAGCGCACGTTGAAGAACACCAGATGGCCAAAATTTCCGGGGACCTCCACTACGACATCCCTCATCATCATACCGTGGTTTTGGGACGTTAAACCTCGGGACACCAAGCCGCTTGCGTACGGGCGCACTTGCGTTCCTTTGTACTCCCAGCCGCGCCCAAGGAGAATACAAAGGAACGCAAGGGCGTACGTACGCAAACCGCTTTGGGACCCTGGCACTGAAACTCTCTAATGTAAGCGTTCAGCCTCACGGGCGCACCGCAGGGCGTTCACTGGCAGCTGCAACGCTGTGGCCTGCAAGCTATAGCTTTCTTCCTAGCGTAATCCCCCGGATATCTTCGCCACTGTGCAGCGACGGCTGGTAGCGACGTTGCTTCCGCCACGGTAATACCGTGGCTACCGACGTAGCGAAGATAATCTCCTCGGTAATCCGATCGGCTTATCGTATAAGCAGGGCAGCGCTGCATCGACGCCGCGGCGCATGACGTGTTGCCAACTGTTGCTGACAGACTGTTCATATATGCATAGATTAAGAAAAATTGCTGGGGAGTTTATTTTTTCGTATAATTTTTACCCAGCCAGACAGATCTCTGTCAAATATGTTTACATATATAGACAAACACGAGACGAAGCGCGTATTTGTAAACAACGCTCGTCGTGGGTTGTACGCCTGACGTATAGCTTGTCAGGGCGCGTGTTGTTTCTTCGCAGCATGCAGCAGTTGCCGTGGTGTGCTGCGTCGCGATAACATGTCACTCACGCCGTTAGAGCATTTGAAGACACTCTGAGGTGAACCGGAGTACTTGCAGCGACTTGCTGCCACGCAACAACAACACACTAACAAAAGACTCGAGCATTTGGCAAGTATTTCTGCAACGCAACTATAATATTCATCCACGTCGCGTGCTTTATCCTTGCGTCATCGCCGCAGTCCCGATACTTTCAGGACACGAACAGCGTGCGTTCTATCAGCGTAACATATATGACGTTCTTTATATGAGAGTGGCGGGAGCCGAGATTTCAAGAAAAAGATGCGCGAGTGAGCCAGATGACGATTATTATTCCCTGGCAGAAACACTCCCCAAACACTGGGCTCGAGGTGAGACGTCGGGTGTCCACAAAAAAACCCTCCGCGCCGTTGCTTATCAGCCGCGCCCACCGACGGAGATAGTCCGCGCAGCCGGTGTGGCGCGAGCCGAGTACGAGCGACGAAAGGCCCGCGCTTCTATACTGGGGGTGCCACAGCCAGCTTTGCACGTTAGTTCTGGCGCTGGAGTTTGGACATTCTTGCATTATCTGTGACAGGCTGTGGTTCAACTATGTACTTCGTCTACGCCAAGGAAAGACCTAGCATCAGCCAACAAGTCCACGTTAAGCCCCTAAGATCCACCAGCTTCGATGTTTTACGCGGCTAGTGTAAGCTTGTACCGTTCTTTCTTAGTGATTAATAATCGTCATACAGCTTGCTCGCGTTTTCTTTCTCGGAAACCGCGGCGCTTGCCACTTTGCTGTCAGGAGTGCTAAGTGAGGCTGATAACCACACTCCGTTCGTGACCTGTAAGTGCCGGGTACGCGGAGGCGGAGTAATACGTGGTCAAAAGTAGCATAATAGTGTTAACGGCAGCGCGTGAAAACAAGGACGCAAAAAATTCCCCATCTCCCGCTAAAGGAAACCATGTGTGGATGCGAAGCAGCGGGGAGATAATTAGCTTGATCGGGAGGAACGTCGCCGCTCTCATTTCACGGCAGTGGTCCGGGCGCTCATCGCGGCGCTGCGCAGGAGAGAGAATGAGGCGCGCGCGCTCCGTCATTTTCATACCGCGGAACTACCGTGGCGCCCCCCAGCAGAGTATGCAGCTGTCACACCACCTGTCGTTCGCGCCGCTCCGTAGATGATTCCTAGAGGAAAGGACGGCGGGGACCGTAGGAGAGGAGAGAGAGGGGACGTGCATGCGCTGTGGGACGCGTGAGCCGAGTAGATCATTCCAAGAGGAGAGGACGCACGTGCGCTGTGGGACGCCGGAGCCGCTCCGTAGAGTAGAGTATTCCTAGAGGAGAGAGGGGGGAGAAGATGCGGATGCGCCGCTCCGTAGAGTAGATGATTACTAGAGTTGAGGAAGGGGGGTGAGCGTCGGAGAGCACAGGGGGAGGGGACGCGCATGCGCTGTGGGGGGGGTGTGGGAGGCGGAGGCCGCTCCGTATAGAGTAGACGATTTCTAGAGGAGAGAAAGGGGGGTGAGCTTACGAGAGAGAGGGGGAGGGGACGCGCATGCGCTGTGGTGGTGTGGGAAGGAGGGACGGAGTAAGCCCCCTCCAAACACATGCAAGCAAGATTAAGGAATGGGGTCAACCTGGGCGACAGACACCACCTGCCTAGCTATGCTAAGCAGCCTTTCTGTGCTCTCGGCCATGACTCAGGAATGGGGTCAACCTGGGCGACAGACACCACCTGCCTAACCATTGCTAAGCAGCCTCTCTGTGCTCTCGGCCATGACTCTGATGACTGTGTTAGGGTTGACGGCCTTCATATTACTACAGTGTTCTGGTTCGCATAATGGGTGCTTCCCTACTTCATGACAGTGGCCGGACGCGGGACGGGAGACGCGGGACGGGGGACGCGGGACGGACAGAGCCCCGAGCATAAGATGCTTCGCATCTAAAAGAACATGTGTCAACACGAGCGCTGATATCAGCGCTGGTGTTGTATACTCGTTGTCCAATCCGGATGGTGGAATTTAACCATTCGAGGGCCGCATATATTTACGCAGCAGTTCTTGGTCGAGCCTTTCATATCCGGTGTCCGTCATAGACCACAGTGAGATTTCACCCACAGAAAGTGGCTAAATCCCACTACGGATATGGGCCACTACCCCCCACCTCCCCCCACTAGTCCCACAACCCCCCACCTCCCCCACTAGTCCCACAAGTCATCACTACGCCCATACTGCTCCCGCCACTCTCCCCGCTTCATTCAACGCCGCTGCACGCCACCAGATTCGCTGTTTTATGAGCGTCCGCCAAGCGTACCTGGCTGAAATTTTGTAGCGTTTAGCGTAATCCGCTTCGCCAAAGCTTCGCATCACGTTTATGGATTCCGCGATGCGCTGTAGATCTGCCGCGATGAATTATTTATCGAAGAGATCCCGGCCGGTCCGCTAGCGCGCATTCTTTCCAGGAAAACAACGCGGTAATCGTCGTTGGCCCGGACCGTTCGTGACGCAAGTGGCGAGGAGGAACGGAGAGGGATCTCTCTCTCTCTCATACTCTCTCTCGTCACCCAAGCATTCCCTCCAACCTCGTCCAGCACTCGCGCGACTGGCGACGCGCGTGAGGAGATGTGTGAGCTCGTGATGCGTCGGACGGCGACCGCTGCTTTAGCTGGCCAGGCTCTGGCTGTGACGTATTATGCCGCGTGCCTGGGGGATTTCGTCAGGTGCTGCGGGCGACGTCACGACTACCGCGTGCGGCGACTTTTATGTTACCGTGTTTCGCAAGTGGCCGCTGCTCTTACGATTTTTTTTTTCTTACAGCTTCTTGGGGAAGCCGCCTACGCAGACGTCTCTTACATCTCCGCCTCGTTTCTCGCGTTTCTTTCATTTTAGAGGCGGATATTGTTACTGAACTACACTGAAAAGTTGGGCTGGGTGGGTCAAAAATGTAAAAAAAAAAAGAAAGAAAAAAAGAAGAAAGAAAGAAACGGTGCGATCACGACGTAGATAAGAAAGAGGAACGCCACCATGCATGTACGTCGTGGTCTCGCGCTGTTTTTTTTTTTATTTGTTTGTTTTTGTTTTCACTACGCTACTGAACACCTCTCTCTCTCTTTGTGTATTCCTGCGCCTCGGTTCTTTATTTGATTTTCTTCACTCGTTCTTTCTTCATTTCATTTGAACACGCGCGCAGTTAACGCTGTTACAACCTAACTTGCTCGTGCTTTCAGGCAGGTATATGGGGTGGTTCCTTTATCGGCCTGCATGCCGTGCCCGCTCAACGGTCACGAGATCTCTTTGATTGCGTCATTCCTTCTTACGTTCTCTCTCTCTCCCTCCCTCCCTCTTTTCACTAACCGTTGCACGGCGCGTGGAGGTCAGGCGACTTTGCTGCGAATCGGAAGGTCCGCATTTTTTTTTTCTTTTTTCGATTGCTTCGTGTGTCTCTGGCACCCTAACTATTGTGCAAAGTGGTTCTGATGACGCTTCTCGACAACGCGCGAGCGTAGACTTCGCTCCCTCTTGTAAGGTCTTACGATGCATGAAGAAACCCTTTTGGTGCAAGCCATTAGTGCAAGGTAGAAAGGGTGGTAGCGGAGGAGGGGACAGGGGGGAGGGGGGGTTGACGTTTCCGAGGGGCTGACGAAATCCCGCATGAGCACTCCGATCACGTGCTATACTAGTAAACCTGCAAATTTTCCCCGGGCCGACCCAGCAGCCTGGCCTAATTCGTTGCAGCTGGCGGGTTTCGTTTAAATTTTATTTATTTACTTATTTATCTATTTATTTATTTATTTCATAATAATTTCTGGGGTTTTGTGTGCCAATAACACGATGCGATAATATGAACCACGCTGTAGTGGAGCACAAATTTAGGCGATCTGTGACATCACGGTGGCGTCATTACATCGGTTATGGTGATTTGTTTGCGTCACTCTTGTCGACGGCGACGCTCCTTTGTCGTGTTTGATGAAGACGCATCTAAGACTTTCGTCTAGATCATGAATCAATAATGACGATGAGAGAAATAAAGCGCTGTCTACTGTGTGACTTAGAGAGCCGTACGTCAGCACTTACCTAATATGATTCAGATTATAATAATGACCCCCCCCCCTGGTTTCCTGATAGTGTTTACAGGTACGCTTTCGGTTTTGGTTCCGCTCGGCTGAATTCACGCGCGCTGCGTACAGCTGTCGTCATTGGAGTCAGCGCGCTTTTCCACTGACAGGATGTACAGGATGCGTGCGGACCCCCGATATGAGTTTTGCGGCGGAAGCTTGATGCGCAACTGCAGCAGTGAACAATATCTGCATCCGCAACGAGCAGGCGAAGTGTATGGTTGGGGACGTGGGAATTGCGTGCTCATTGCGTCAGCATCATTGCATATTTCCACTACCAAGATACGAGGTTAGAAGCTTTGAGGATAACAAAGCAAAAATGAAGAAGCTAGGAACAACGTAGAGCGCGATGGAAAGAGAAATGATAAGTGCAACATTAAGATAATGCAAGAGGGGTGAATGGATCGGGAAAAGAAATAGAGGTTACACATGCGAAATGAAAAAAAAAAAAAATCGGGAACCCTTTCTCTATTTGGAGAAAGGGGGCAGTGGCGTAGCCAAGGGGGGGGGGGTTGGGGGGAGCTTGAAGCCCCCCCCCCCCCGGAATTTTTCAGTTTTGCTTGCATGTATATGCGCGCACACATACAAACGCACGCACAAACACACATAATGTATGGTTGAACCCCCCCCCCCTCCCCCCCCCCCCAAAAAAAAATTTCTGGCTACGCTACTGAAAGGGGGCAAGGGAGGCTTGGGTTGTGCGGCCCCTTCCTTCTCTCTTTCTTTCTTTCTTTTTTTTTTCTTTCTTCCTTTCTTTCTCTCTTTCTTTCTATATTTCTTTCTTTCCTTCTTTCTCTGTTTCTTTCTTTTTTTCTTTCTTTCTCTCTTTATTTCTTTATTCATTTATTTCTTTTCTTCTTCCTCTCTTTCTTTCTTTCTTTCTCATTGCACAATGCTCCCTCCGAACTGTTTCTTTCCTACGTGTCAGGAATCGTACCGTCATTCACGTGGTTAGCAGCGCGACACTCCAGTTGCTGCAGGCAACAACGACGGTCACGCGTCCATACCCATGGCAACAACGAAATGTGGCCACGTGAAATGACGAGTCACCTCCTTGATAAAAGATGCATGTGGTCGTATTACCAACGACCCAATCGTCGACAGACGCACGATCGAGAGAGAATCGGTTATTGGAAAGCGACGCGTACAAACGCGCATGTCACCGGCGAAGCTTTGAGGACCTCGTTTGTACGCACCCGCATTTTCTTTACACTCGCCGGCGGCGGGTTTTTCGCGAACTATGCCGCCGCCACCGCAGTGTATATCTCACAAAGCTTCGCTTAAACGGGCCATGACAGCCGATTTTCAAACATTCGTGTTATATGGGCTAATCCCAGGGGCGGCGCTAGCGGGGAGTACGGGGGGACTGTAGCCCCCCCCCCCCCCCAAAATTTTCACCTGCAACCCCCCCCCCCCCCATATGGCCCCCCACCCCTAAGAGCAAACATAGCCCAAACAGAATGCATGAGTTACCCGCCTTCCTTGCCCCCCCCCCCCCCCTTGAAGAACTCACTTGCCGTGGGCGCCCCCAGTAAAGAAATCGTGGCGCCCCTGGTTAATCATTATGCGTTCACAGATAAGCTGGTGAAATTTTAGCGCATTTGGTCGAGCACTTAATTTATAATTAAATATTTGAATAAACACGCACCAGTGGCCAAGCATCTATTCTGTGGGAGCGTCTGCATTACGCCCGACGATATTGTTTCTTGGTCAGCTGCTTGTGAGATCGAGACATCTTAGCTTTCTGCTTGCCACTGAAATTGAACAATTTGCAGGGGCTCAAACTTGGCTATAGAAGACGACGGGTCCGCTCCATGAAGCACATGACGTCACGGATGCCATGGCCAAATGCCAATCGCGGGTGGTGGGCGGGGTTTATAGGCGACGACTTCTAGGGCTCGTTTAACACTGAAATATTTTTTTTAGACTCCACTTTTCACAAATGTATAGGCGAAATAAACCCTCTATGTCTCGTTGAGAACTACGAATTTTTGGGTGACTCTGTCACGGCCCCTTTCATTGGTTATGACCGTTGCCTTTAAAACGGGCTTCACTCCTGTGGAGCCCACAGCGTAAGCGGCGTTCGGGCTTATATAGGTCCCTCCAAACAAGGTCTTTCGGACGGTTTGGATGACAGTTGCTTGGCTCCCACTCATATAGTGGTTGTCGTCGGCCTTCCGGGATTCCTCCAGAAGGACGCGAAGGGAGTTATATGCCTGCATACATATATATACTAGCGTCAACGTTGGCACACACACGCTCGCTCGACGTCGGTTCCCAAGGTTCCCGTCGTCCGCATAGCTAAACACACACACTGCGCGGCGCGCGTGAAACGAATACCTAAAGGTCGCGAAGCTACAGCTGTTGCAGCCATATGTGCCTTTGTGTGTGTGTACACACTCGTCAGCTGTGCGACTGCTATGCGTGTGTCGCCCCACTGTCGTACGATCGGATCACGCGATCTGCCTTCTTTTTTGTTTGTTTTTTTTCAGTTTTCGTCACTTTCCTTTTTATGCTGTTGTTTCGAGTTAAGCGCTGTAAAAAAAAAAAAAGGTCGACTTCTATGTGACGCGCGAAGCCCGCCGTGGCTGCGTACACTCGATATAAGTTTGTGCTACTCATTCTGGTGTATGAAAGAGGTGGCAAATGTTGAGGGCTCGTGTCTTTGTTTGACGCAACCTTAATTAAAACCAACAGATAAACAAGTCAAGGAAGGTATAGGGAAAAAAGAAAAAAACTTTTCCGTTGGTGGGACCAGAACGTATTTCGAAGGTTGTGAGGTTCGGAATCCCATCGACGGAAATGTTTTTTTTTTCGCCACTTTAACTGATTTCAATTTCCAGTTACTACACTACAGTTTAAAAAAGTTAATGTCCCCTATGCTTTGCCTTGACCTAATTGTCTGTTGCATTCATTTTTCGTTGTGTCATGTTCATATCGCCAATGTGGACCGTAAAACTATATTTATTTATTTATTCGTGACGCGCAGAAGGTCGTTGAATCGAAATTTGCAATGACCGTTTCTGTATGCGAAAGTTGTCAAGATGGATAACGCAAGATGAAAAGGAAATTTATCAGAGTCGTGCTTCCGTTTCATGACTAGGCCATGTAGCTCGTATACATTTAACGCGCCACATTGGAATGGTCGTATATTAGAGCACCCTGACTTTGCTGCAAAAGATATTCGAAGCGTTAGTCGTGAGAAGCTTCTTTTGTTCTTGTTGCTGTCTTTTCCTGAAATGCAAGCGGCGGCGGCATAGTTAGCTTCGTTTTCGCCAATGTGCTTGGTCAGTGCATCGACTGAGTATATAGGGCCTTTGACTCGTCCTACTGTAATGCATTAGGTTGCCTGCTATATTATTATGGTGCGGGCTGAGCTTTTATTCTTCTCATACCTCACAATAAAGAATGTAATGCATTAGGGGCTCTCAGTTTTGTGTTACACAGTCGTCAAAACGCCATATCGCAGACGCTGTCAGATTAATTAGCCAATGGGCCATTGAAAAAATACAGGCGGTGTTGCCTCACGTGAGGTCCTTGCACTCTCATAATATAGTGACTTCGTTACCGTTAACCCTTTCAGTCCCTGTGATTCCAATTGGAATAATAAATTATGTAGGTCAGTCAGCAAGCATCTGGTAAAGATAAAGCGTTGTTCTTCCTCAAGAGCCCGTATTTAGAATCTGCCCTACATGTGGTGTCAACATGGTACATATAATAAAGGCAGGTCACGTCTGAGCGAAGAAATTAGAGAAGTGGTCGAGCTGCTCGCGCATTTCGCTGAGGCAGCGTCTTCTTTCACCGTGCAGAGATAGGGCATTAATTTTAGTTCTGTGTCGGAAATTTGAATTTTGGCTATTGGACAATATGCTATCCTATGTAAATAATATTTTATGTAGTAAATGAAGCAAAAATTATGGAATGATTATTAAATAATAATTATTTGTTAAATTAATTGACACGTTAATTACTCTTCTCTGAAAAGTGTGAGTGAATAGTTTTTCAGTTTTTTAGGACTACCACGATCATGCTCATCTCAAAATGTAAGAGCTAGTTGCTTACATTGAAAATATTTAATTCGGGACGGAAAGGGTTAAAGAATGTGTCAATAAAGTGCGATGACTGGATTGGGCATAAAGAATGTGTCAATCAAGTGGGATGCCTGGATTGGGCACGGTTGCCTTCCAGGGACGTGTAACGACTCGGTAATTTCGCGCTTTGAGTTACCTTTATTAGAATTAAGCCGGTATAGCGCGCGGTCCTTATCGCCGGTCATACCGCGGCCCACTCGGACGCTGCGTAGATGAGATTGGAAGAAAAATCAGCTGGATTCTTACAGAACGCAGCCACACTCGAGATAAGGTATAGATAAGTGCACATTGCGCAGGCGGGTAAAACGAGGCCTTTGTCTCTGAATGACATTTGCGAATTCTTCACCCCATACGGCGATTCTCAGGCGCTGTAACGACCTTGAAACGTGAGGTTGAAAGTTCGCCCTTCAATTAGGAGGTGCATTTGAGTAATTCGTGGGGTGTCGGTACTTCTCGACACTGCATCAGTAAGTTGGGCTGGATCCTGCATATTGGATGGCTGCCGGAGTAACTTTGATTACATTAGTAACTTTGAACTCTGATTACGAAGCACATGTGCACAAGGGCTTTCTCTTTCTTTCTTTCTTTCTTTCTTTCTTTCTTTCTTTCTTTCTTTCTTTCTTTCTTTCTTTCTTTCTTTCTTTCTTTCTTTTGTTTCTTTCTTTCCCTTACGTTTTGTTCCCATCGGAACGGCGCAAAAGCGTATACTTGCACTGTTACGGGTTTTATTTATTTATTTATTTATTTATTTATTTATTTATTTATTTATTTATTTATTGCTATTTTCCCCCTGAAGTAAGCATCAGAATGCGGCCACGAAAGCCGTATTGCAGCACCGATGACCTTGAACTAAGAATATGGAGCCTTGGTACGTAGTAGGCAAAGGGATGGAAGGGCGGTAGGGCTATTAGACGCTGAGGATTGCGATCCTCGAAACATCCTGGTTTTCCTGCTGTGCCGTTTCTTCGGGCGGCAGCAACCTCATATACATCGCCATAGGCCTGCACGAGCAGGGGGCGCCCCCCCCCCCTAGTCACCTAAGAAGGGGGGGGGCGCAAAGTCTGCCCCATGTATTGGCTTAATAGAGAAGGGGGGCGCGTGACGAGTCTTCGCCCCCCCTCCCCCCCCGAAGAGGAACCCTGCGCACGCCTATGTACATCGCTATGTATAGTCCACTCTGCATTTGACTCGGTAGCGAGGGCCGAATTAAAACCCGAATGTGACCACTGATCACCTGCCGACCGCTTAATGCAATGCGGCACGCGAGTAATGTGCCAGCTTATTTTAATGCACGCTGCTGCCGCACCTCTAAACTTTTCTTCGACAACGCGCGCCTGCTAACCTTCCACACTTTGACTGCGGCGTGAAATTGCGTTACGTCTGCCGCCGTCGTTGGCCCTGCGGACAGCAGGTTGCCACTAATTAACTCCTCCAAGGTTCGGCTCATTACTGGCTCATTTGCCGCGTAAACGCGGCCAAGCTCTTTTGTAAAGTTCACGCGCGTGTTCGAGAAGGGACGCTGTGTGTCTCGGGGCGCGGCCGCGCGCGCTGCGAAAAGGTCGCGGGTTCGTCCTTTATATTGTGATGACGCGCGTTGTCTTTCGGTTCGCATTCCAGCGGGGCAGTTGGAGCTTCTTGGTGTGTATACATAGGCATTTGTAAGTAAAAGGTCCTTGAATAGCGCAAAAAAAAAAAGAAAAAAAGAGGCGAAAGGTTGTATTCATGCAGTGCCTCTCAGCCTGTATAGAGGAGGCGCTGGCCTGTGTGATCGAAAGAAGGGGTATTTTGAAGGGTTTGTTTATCTCTTCTATAGACACAACATTAATGAGAACTAATGTATACAGTCAAGCCAAATAGAAAGTATGGGGATGTCATTTGTAGTAATTGTGATATAAATATGAAGGAATTAATGTTGACGTAAAGATAACTTGCCGGTGGCAGGGACCGAACCTGCAACCTTCGAACGAATAGCGCACCAATTCAGCTACGGCGGCAGTCATCCTCCCGTCCACTTTATGGGGCATATCTGTACATTTAAATCTGGGAGTGTTAATCAGCGCCGCTCGTAGCCATGACGGCGAGTGTGAACACTCTATTTTTTCTGCCTGCTGGAGTCGAGCCTACTTGCGTTTACCTGTGACGCCAGCAGGCAGAAAAAATAGAGTGTCCCACATACCCCGTCATGGCTACGAGCGGCACTGGTTAACACTCCCACAGAATTTAAATGTACAGATACACCTCATAAAGTGGACGGGAGAATGGCCGCCGCCGTATGAATTGGCGCGTTATTCGAAGGTTGCAGGTTCGGTCCCTGCCGGCGGCAAGTTATCTTTACGTCAACATTAATTTCTTCATATTTATATCACCAATTACTACAAATGAACATCCGCCATACTTCTTTTTTTCTTTATTGTCTGTTAGTTCGCATTACAGTGAGCCTGTATACGTTTTATTCGTGTGAAGCTGTCATAGTTATGAACCGTATTTAGTCCACTGCGTGCCCGCTGTACATATATAAAGCTCCTTCTTCTCTAAACAACCTGCTCGTATTTTCCGAGGCTGCAGCATGTCCACAGCGAAGGCAACGACCGCCTAGCAACGCGATCGCCGGTAAACAAAAGTGTTGTACGCATAGGCGTGCGCAGGGTTCCCCTTCAGGGGGGGGGGGGGGGCGACGGCTCGTCGCAGCACCCCCCTTTCCTATTAAGTCAATGTATGGGGCAGACTTCGCGCCCCCCCCTTCTTAGGTGACCAGAGGGGGCGGCCGCCCCCCCCCCCCTTCCCCTGCCCTTCTCGTGCGCACGCCTATGGTTGTACGGGTGCGTATGCATACATATATATAGCGCGGCAGTGTTGACATACGCGTGACGCAAAAACAGAGAAACCCAACAGCAAGAACAAAAAAAAAACTATCCCTTGAGTTTTCATGCGGTCGCGTTTTTACTGCCTTAGAGACCGCGGTGGCCTTCCAACCGCGTCAGCGACGTCGTTCGTGAGAGTTGCCAATTACGACGTCCGCGAGAGGACAGACGGGCTCGTTTAAGAAAGGAAACGTTGTCCCGGCCCTGCTGTAGACGGTATATGCACTGCACGAACAGGAGGGCAGGTAAGCGGGCATTGTTGCGAAAGCGTCAAGGTGATCTAGATAGCTTGGTCAGCGCCCGGGTTGTCCGTGGAAGGCATCTTGAGCTTGGCAGCCCTGCGGCAGTTCGGGGCGGTTATGCTCGCTGAAGTTTCTCCAAGATCAATTGCATGCAGCGAGCGCCTTGCGCAAGCTAATTCGCGCACGCCGATACAATGGGCGCTGCTTGGAAATGATCCCATTGAGGCCCCCTTCGCAATGAAACTTCAGAAGCGTATAATTTGTAGTGCTGCGAGTGTTTGGCAACCGTGGGTACGGATATGTGATGTGTAATTAATTGACTTGGTGGCCTAGAACATACTCTGGTAGCTCGTTTCGTTGCCGCATGTATGTATGTATGTATGTATGTATGTGTATGTATGTATGTATGTATGTATGTATGTATGTATGTATGTATGTATGTACGTACGTATCTATCTATCTATCTATCTATCTATCTATCTATCTATCTATCTAGGTATGTATGTATGTATGTATGTATGTATGTATGTATGTATGTATGTATGTATGTATGTATGTATGTATGTATGTATGTATGTATGTATGTATGTATGTATGTACATTATGCGTTTTACTTCGAAGGTCTGCCTATCCCTTCGTATAAAATTGGAAAAGAGGTTCCGACAGTTCTTGTTTTGTAAATGCCTGTATAATTTTTTCATATAGTGAAAGTCGATCACCACGTTTGTTGTACCTCGCAATAATTCGTTGGTAACAGTGAAAGGTGTACAGTCGAGTGGTGTTCTATTTTTTACCGTCGTGTAACAGTTATGAGACGACGCTCTAATAAGCCACAAGCGGATTGATGCAAGAAGTCCGGAATTTACTACTCATAATTTCCATAATGCCTATTAATTGCGTATCGCCACATAATCAGCTTAAAATACAATAATGCGCTGTGCTACGTTTGAGTCGGCTTCCATATTTGGGGCGCTTTTGTCACGTTATCTGTTGATCGCACTTTTTTTTGTCGCAAAGCCTTATAGGTATAGTGGCTGACAGGCGCAAACACACTGCGCGCTTCATGGTTATGCATATCAACAAGGGTAAGACACCTGATATAGTTTCGATAGCCTGACTGACCTATATTTGTCCATAGCTCCGCGCATCTAAATCAATATGCTCGAGTAGTTGTGACAACACGCCCACATATATCCAAGCCAATGTTCCCGCATAGTTGTGTCGATAGGCCGATATATATCAGTAAGTCAGCAGACATTAGTATTTCAACATAATCTTGTCAATATAGGTCAACATATCGATACGAATGCGTCCGCATAACCTTGTAAGTAAGGTCAACACATTGAAGCCAATATGAGGGGGGGGGGGGCACCTGTCGAAATATCGAGCGGCGTGCTTCGCTATTTTAATCCTGATTGTACGATTATTAGAACCATGTTTATTCTTTTGCGTGCCAGAACAACGGTATTATTATAAGGCAAGCTATAGTGGGGCTCCGGTGTAATTATACCTTTAGTTCCTTAACGTTCACCTGCATCTAAGTTCATTGGTGTTGGAAATGATACACGCGGCCGCCTTGGTCCGACGGGAATCGAACCCTTGCCCTCGTAGCAGCTCAACACCATATTCATATATCTGCTAAGCCACAGCATGTGGTAATGTGTACGACTATCGCGCCGCTTTTTTACGTAGCTTTGGGTATTTCTATCGCGTTTTAAAATGCGAATATTGAAAAAAAAAAAAAAACTGAGTTTCATTCATACTTACATTCGTTCCTATTTCGTTTCATTTTGTTCAAGTTCATATTGGTTTCGTTTTTCATTTATAAATTCCAGCGTATGTCGTGTAGTGCACCCCGTTTCGTGCTGTTTTTGCTTTTATAGCAACACGCGCAAGCCCGCACTTACAGTGTACTAATATAGGAGCCTACCCGCCGCGGTGGTCTAGTGGATATATGGTGCTCGACTGCTGACCCGAAGGTCGCGGGATCGAATCCCGGCCGCGGCGGCCGCACTTTTCGATGGAGGCGAAAATGCTCGAGGCCCGTGTACTTAGACTTAGGTGCACGTTAAAGAACACGAGATGGTCGGAGTTTCCGGAGCTCTCCACTATACGGCGTCTCTCATAATCATATCGTGGTTTTCTGACGTTAAACCCCAACAATTATTATTATTAGACTAGGGGCCTTCTAGTACACCGTACCTTTACCCTCTGGACCCTTTTCAAAATTGTAAAGCTAGCTTTCCTGCTGCGCAGTTTGAACAACTAATGGCGGCCTAGTCACTTACTGCAAACTGCCTGTTCAACCGCCGTTTGCTTACGGTATGACGTGGAAAATGCAGAGTCGGCTCTCTTGATATAAACACGCTTAATAGACAAGCCCCAGCACGTTCAATTAGGACCGCGTCTCCGCTTGAAGAACGACAGGTGCCGCCATTACTTGGGCAAATATGCAGTGCAGAGAAGCGCACTTGCGAATTATGAAAAGGGTCCATTGCCTCGTTGATTTAATAAATGTGTGCGGCGTGGCATGCAAGATACGAACTGACTTCGATAATGTGCGTCCCCACGCCAGCGTGCTCGGCGGGAAAAGAAATAACAACAAAAAGTTGAAACATGCAGTTGTTGCGTAAGTATTCGAGGAGCAGGCGTCAGTGTTGCCGCAGGCATGTGTGTATCACGTGTGTGTGCGGTGTACCGTGCACACGAGTGCGCACGTGTATGTTGTGCGCCTGCGCAATACCCGAACGAAGCGAATTCCGCGATCGCTATACGACGCTTTTGCAATTGCAGCAACTGCAGGCTCTTCGAGTGTGCTAATCGGCCTCGTCGAATCGGAAACGCTCTCATCGATCTAAATGGGAGAGAAAGAGAGAGAGCGATGAAAGTGGGGAAGGGAGCGTGTACCGTGTTTCGCTCTGTACGTGTGTCGGACACGATACATAGGCCCGTATATATTCACAAACGATCCTCGACCTCAAGGGATCCTTGAGGACTATTTCGCGTTGCCATTTCTGCAACGCGAGAAGTCTCAAGGATCCCTTGAGGCCGAGTTTCGAGTCGAGGAGCGTTTGTAAATACGGGCCATATATAGTTATGATATGTAAATAATTGTTGGAGTCTTACGTCCCGAAACCACGATTTGGTTACTGAGGGACGCCGTAGAACACGCTTTAGAACAGTCCGGGAATCTATTGAATTCAAAGCTGCCTGCTGAAGCAGCAGCGGGAATATCCAGCTTTTTCTTCTGCCTCGTGGTCCTTATAAACTTCTGACGCTGATTGTACGTGCACTGTAAGAAAAACATTAAGACAACAACAACAGCAACAAAAAAAAAAAGAAAAAAAGAAAAAGAAACCTACCCGGTACTCTTTTTGGTGGGTGGTGACATGTCACCTATAAAACTCTCTTTTAACTCCCTTCTGGAGAGTCGCACGCGCCTTCCACGACTCCCTGAAGAGAGTATGGTGATTCCTAAAAGGGAGTCATCGTGTGCTTTTTAAGAGAGTTCCTGACAAGTCAGGGCTCGCCAAAAAGGGTAACAGGTAATCTTTCTCTTTATTGTTTTTCTTGAGGTATAGGTATATAGCTCACCAGCTAAGGTGTCGCTCGGCTATGCTCGAGGGACGCGGGTTCGATTTCCTGCCGTGGCGGCCGAATCGCGGCGTGAGCGAAATGCACGCGCGAGAACACCCGTGTGCTTAGATTTATAGGTGCACATCAAATAACCCCCCCTCCCGCCTCTCCGCCAGCTCCTCAAAACTTAATCCTGAGTCGCGCCCCACTGTGTACGGCGTGCGGTCGTAATCGTATCGCGCTTTCGACCCGCGCGGAATTAAAACTCCCGAAGCTTAATCCAGTTTGGAGAATCCCACGGTCCGCTCGAGAATCGCGCTGCCCTTTCAGAGGCGAAGGCGAGATAGTATTTATAGAACGGGTAAGGAGCATGTCGCCGCCCGCGTGTTTTCTATAACTAGGTTACGAAGATGCGCGCGCTTCTCGGATGGTCGTCGCTGTAGTCTCTTTCTCTAAGGCAGCGAGAGGTTATATAGGCGCCGCGCGGTTTATCGGATGAACGCCCGCGTCAGCGGCTAAAAGCGGGGCTTTCACGGTGTGTACACGGAGAGAGAACCGCCAGGCAGCGGGGAAAGGGGGGGGGGGGCTGTCCTCCCCACGAATGTGTGTGTGCGCGTATACGTGCCTCCGCGTTATCTTACGCAAGTGCGCGAACGGCTGGCGCGATCGCCGAAGTGGATCAAGCACGTGCGTATATGTACAGACGGGATCACACTTGTCTAGAGCGGGCGGTGCGCGTGGCTGTGGACACTGTTGTTGTCCGCAGCTGATACCTCACCTTAGCTACGAGGTTCCGTTCACGCTTGAATATATAGCACAGGGGCGGCATGACTATGTTTGGTAGCATTACGGCGTCCATCTTTGCATATATCTGGTGAAAACTGCGGCTGAAGTAGCCGGCTGGACGGTCTAGACAAGTGTGATTCCGTCTGTACATACGCTCTATGCGCGTGTTTCCGCGAAAGTGTGTGCAGGCACACGCTGACACAACACATGTGCTCCCCATACGCGGACACTTACTCTCTTTCTCTCTCTCTCTCTCTGTCTGTTGCGTACAACTTTGTGTTTGAGAGAAACAATGGCAGGAAGGTTAACTGTAGACATAGGCGTGCGCACGGGGGGGGCAGGGGGGGGGGTGGAGCCCCGCTAGTCACCAAAGAGGGGGGGGGGGCGCAAAGTCAGCCCCATACATTGCATAATAGGGAGGAGAGCGCTGCGACGAACCCCCCCCCCCCCCCCCCCCTGATAGGGAACCCTGCGCACGCCACACGAGGGACAAATGCTCGGGGGGATAAAGGCGGAGCCTAGTGACGTGAACTCGCCCCCCCCCAAATGGCCCCCGCTCACACGTACAAGGCGAATGGAGGGGGAGACCAGTGTTACCAGACTACTCTGGTGGCTTGTACCGCACGCGTCACCGGCTGCTGACGACAAAACCTTCAGCGTGCTGCCGCTCTCTGCCGGAGCAAGTGCAACAATGTGGCCAAACACATGCGCGAAATGCCGCCGTATCCCCCCCGCCGCGGGGGGATAGTTTGACCTGTCGGGGAAAAGGTCCCCGTCTCCTCCGAGGAGGCGCGGGGGGGGTCGCGCGCACCCGCTAATCCGTGACGTCTTTGTCACGTGATCCGCAATCCTCGCTTCTCCCCCGAGGATTTATCCTCCGTGTGAATACCTCTTAAGACTGTAGACATTACGCTGCACTTGCTACTCTCTGCGTATGTATAACCAACTGCAGTGGTGCATGGTGCAAGGGTAGAGCGTCCGCCTCCAACACCGGAAGGCATTGGGTTCGAATTCCCAGTGCCGTTGGGCATAAGCCGGTTTTCCTAAGGGCAAGGTTTTTCACCGGGCTAGTTGGTGAAGATACATAATGGCTTACAGCCCACACTATGGATCCTATCCTAAGGGCACCCCCCAGGTCTTGGTCAGCTGTGGCGGGGATGGGTCTCATCTCGTGAAGGTGGTCTGAGCTTTCCGCGCGCTCATATATATATATATATATATATATATATATATATATATATATATCTATCTATCTATCTATCTATCTATCTATCTATCTATCTATCTATCTATACGTACGTACGTACGCACATACATACATACATACATACATACATACATACATACATACATACATACATACATACATACATACATACATACATACATACATACATAAATACATACATACATACGTACATACGTACATACATACGCGGTTAGGAATACCCATATGACTATGAGATCGACATCTCATTTTGTCCTCTGCTTGTAAACACGACAGGTGCGTAAGCACCCGTTGTGCTCCCCCGATTAGGTCCTCCGAGGCTCGGCTGAGTTCAGTGGGTATCAGGGGCAAAAGAGCTGTGGATAAGCCCCGACATTGTACGTGCATCTTCTCGGACTTTTCCAGTGATCGCTGACCTTTTGCGTGGCCTAGTTTTTTTTTTTTTTTTCTGGTCGTTTCGTACCCTTATCTCCAAGTGCGGCGTGTATCGTCGTCGCCCCTTCCTTCACCCTTGGCCCACGCACCGTCTTGAGATCTCGACTTGTTTCCTAGGAAACCATCTGGTGTTTGCCTGTGTTGTATTGACGTGGACGCCGAGCGACGTCCCTGAAAAACTGTGCGAAGGGCATTGCATTGTGTATAAGTTCTCTATTATTATTATTATTATTATTATTATTATTATTATTATTATTATTATTATTATTATTATTATTATTATTATTGTTATTATTATTGTTAGTAGTAGTAGTAGTAGTAGTAGTAGTAGTAGTAGTAGGACAATATACTAGTATTAGTAACAGTAGCAACGTCCGCGGTCGTTTGACCGTTCGTATTTTCTCCCATTGAATGCTTCTCCTCATTTTTTGTTTATTGTTATATGCCGGCGCTGAGACCTTAGGGTTGTTCCTGGGCAGGTTGAGTAAGTGATTGATTTATTTAATAATTAATATAATTTTTGGTCTTGTAATAGTAGGACTTTTGGTCTGTAATAGTAGTAGGACAAGGTAATAAGAAAATGGAGTAACCGCCTTGATGCAGAGAAGCGAGGAAGTAGGAAGGGTTTTTTTTTTCTTCTTTTTTTTTTTTTTAAAGAGAGAGCGGGGGGTGTTGAGCCACGCTTTATGTACGTTCGTGCGTGCGTTTGCATGTGTGCGAACATATGTAGAAATGCAAAATTGAAAACTTTGCGTCTGTATACATACAAAATACAATTAAATCCGCATGGATTTCTCAGGAAGAAAGTCTTTTTAACCCTTCCTCTCACCTTGTGGGATTCCTGTGAACCAATTCACAAACCTAGATGTCATTTACAACGAATGGCGTTCGCTCTTGTTGTCATTTGTTTGCCGTCAAACTGGAATACAAACGACATTCGATGGAAAATGACATTACCTATACCGGTCCACTAAGTTTGCGGAATTAAGAATTCGCATTTGATTCGTGACCGCGTGCCAACAGTCTTGGCGTCAGGAACGTTTTAAACAGATACCTAATAGGCGCTTTCTTTATGGAGGACTATAGTGGCTGTGGATCCGCTGTAGATTTCTTCCATTATGTTTATATAGGCTTCGTCGATGCCCTGATTCCGCAGTGCCTGCATGACTTCTGATGTCTCCACCGAATCAAATGCCTTATCGTAATCTATGAAGGCTATGTATAGGGGTTGGTTGTATTCCGCGCATTTCTCTATCACCAGAATCCCAATAAAGAAGGGCGTACGGCAGGGAGACACGATCTCTTCAATGCTATTCACCGCGTGTTTACAGGAGGTTTTCAGGGCCCTAGATTGGGAAGAGTTAAGGATAAGAGTTAATGGAGAGTATCTCGGTAACCTGCAATTCGCTGATGACATTGCACTGATGAGTAACGCGGGAGATGAATTACAGCTTATGATTACTGAACTGGATACGGAAAGTAGAAGAGTAGGTCTGAAAATTAATATGCATAAAACTAAAGTAATGTGGAACAATCTTGGCAGAGAACAGCGCTTTGCGATAGGTGGCGAGACACTGGAAGTTGTAAAGGAGTACGTCTACTTAGGACAGGTAGTAACCGCGGAGCCGAACCATGAGAGTGAAATAACTAGAAGAATAAGGATGGGATGGGGCTCATTCGGCAAGCATAATCAAATCGTGAATGGTAGTCTACCACTATCCCTCAAGAGGAAGGTATATAACAGCTGCATCTTACCGGTACTTACCTCCAGGGCACAAACCTGAAGGCTTACAGAGAGGGTTCAACTTAAATTGAGGACAATGCAGCGAGAAATGAAAGGAAAATTATAGGTGTGACCTTAAGAGACAGGAAGAGAGCAGAGTGGGTCAGGGAACAAACGGGGGTTAAGGATATCATAGTTGAAATCAAGAAGAAATGGATATGGGCCGAGCACGTAGCACGTCGGCAGGATAACCGCTGGTCATTAAGGGTAACTGACTGGATTCCAAGAGAAGGCAAACGCGTGAGGGGGGAGACAGAAAATTAGGTGGGCAGATGAGATTAAGAAGTTTGCAGGTATAACGTGGGAGCAGAAAGCACAGGTCCGGGTTGATTGGCGAAACATGAGAGAGGCCTTTGCCCTGCAGTGGGCGTAGACAGGCTGATGATGATGA
Organism: Rhipicephalus appendiculatus; assembly: GCA_030522465.1. Classification (NCBI taxonomy): domain Eukaryota; kingdom Metazoa; phylum Arthropoda; class Arachnida; order Ixodida; family Ixodidae; genus Rhipicephalus; species Rhipicephalus appendiculatus. The sequence continues at coordinate 21,322 of JALIZH010018586.1, forward strand.
ATGGGCGCAGCTTTAGAATAGGGTACGCAGAGCTTTGCGCTAGCGTTCGTCACTGCTGCGCGTGCGCTATGCTCTTGCGTACCGACGTTAGTGACGCATAGCGTATGAACCCAACGAACGCTTTCCTTTGCATAGCCTTATTTTAAAACTGCCTAATGAATAATGTCTTTATAATTTATTTAGTTACATATAGTTTGTCGATACAAAAGAAAAGTCGCGCCGTTTCCACGCTCTGCATGTCACGTCGTGTGGTCGGCCATGTCGTGTTTCGTTTGGCTCCCGTTCGCTTCACTTCGTTTCTTTCAGAGCTGTCACGAATTGCGTTAAAGTGTGGTCAGGCACATACTTTTCAGAGCGACGTGACTTTTATGAATAACAACAATTGTGTAAAAGTATGTATACGGGCAGTAAATGCGCGTTTCATTGCGTAGCTCTCCCCCCCTCCATCCGTGGTATAACGACACTGGAGCTCTAGGATATATCTTATAATCGAAATTTTTTTCAAGTGACATTTTTTTTTCCTGCTCGTGTGACAGCACGCCTGAAAAATGGCATTTAAGTTCACTCAGTTTCGTAAAGTAGAAATGATATTTCATTTGCCGTGTGACGGGGGGCATGAGTCGCTTTTAATTGCGCCATTATAATCCGTACGTAACACTGAGTTTTCCGGCGGTACCGTATATATTTATAGGCGACGCCGTATACGGCATCGCCTGTGACTATACCGACGCTTTTTCTAAGTGTCCTATGGCGCACTTATACAGTACATGAACAGAGACACATATATGTCTTTCTTAGGAACACATATATACAACAGCATATGCAAAAACACTTACACACGTGCGCATTCCCGCAAACGTGTGCACAAGGACACATGGAACACGGAAGCACATGTATACAGATACAGAAACGCAGAACAGCGCGCGCACGCCCACGCATGCAAAATAGCATCGCATATATATATATATATATATATATATATATATATATATATATATATATATATATATATATATATAACGTAAACACATGAGAACTTGTGCACAGGAACACGCACGCACACACACACAAACACACACGCGGCCGCGCGCGAACATATATGTAAGAACGTATACAGACATGCAATACTCGAGCACCCACAAACACGTACAATACACAAAGCACGTGTATACAGAAAACACGCACGCAAGAGTCACAAACTCGAACGAGAGCGCGATGCAGCCGGTTCGGCTTGGCAGCGCTCCCCGTCGGATTAGCAATGCAAAACGGTCAAGGTGTGTGGCGCCACAGGTGGCGAGGCGGCGGCGGCAGTCCCGCTGCATTTCGCGGAGCCGGTTCATTTGTCTCTGCGAAGGAGGAGGCCTGTCTTGCGCTATAGCGTGCCCTGGATTCCCGCACGTGCGTGGCGTGATTCTCCGCTGCTGCTGCGGCCGCTGTTGCTATACCTTCGTGCTCCTCTGTCTCCTCCTCATCGGCAAAAAAACTCTTTTGCGTCTATAGACAGGGTGTGTTGTTTGTTGGCACTGGGTCGACCGAACGCGTTTCGCGCCCTTAACGCGATAGCGTTAAAGAGCTCGTTTCGCAGAAATTCCGGCGTCGGCGTCGTTGGTTGTGAGCGACAAATCGGCGTTGTCCGTGACCGAAAAATTGAGAAAAATGCGCAATAAAATAACAAATGAAAATCTTAAATTTTACTCTGGGGACCTGTAGCCCTTGATTAAGCTTCTGCTGTACACAGTGCCTTTTGTAAATGCAATTTCGTTCCACTTCCTTAAAGGAAAAAAAAAACCGGGGGGGGGGGGGGGGGGATGGTATATTTTGTTCGGACAGGTGTGTTTAAACAATTACTCTTTCACGTACGTCGCTGTTCCGCGATTTCAGGTTTATTTAGTGAAATATATAAAGTTTTAACCGCAGCGCCGGGGTGGCGTCGGAAGTAAAAAAAAATAAATTCGGGTGTTTTACGTTCCAAAACTACGGTCTCGTTATGAGCCACGCCGTAATGTGAATTAATTTCCACCTTGCAAGCGGCCTCATTGAAGTTGCACACGTTCTGTATACTTGTGCAACAAATCGCAATGTGCTGGCAGCTAATTTAAAAAAGAGTCATCCAAACGAATCATAATGATTTCCTACTGGCATGCTCCAGTTTCATTACTGGAACGTGTGTTTTGAATTGAATCAGCAAAAAAGGTTATCTAGTTAACCCTCTATCTTTAATTAGATCCCTGGACATTGTGGCTTGTCGCTAAAGTATGCTGTTCGCATTTTTTCAAATGTGTATGAGCGCCATCTCGACGTCTACTTGCGAAATCTGTATTCTCTAATAAAAGTAACGCTAATAACATTCTTCGAACTAAATTGAAGCTGCATGTCTGCGTATAAGCCGCCGCCGTAAGCACGTATACGTACGACTGACGCGGAGGTTGTGGGTTCGACTCATTGCAGCGGGAAGTACGTCGTCTCTTTCTATTGTACACTTTCACTTCCCTGTATAGCACGCCGTTATGGAGCGCGTAATCTTTTCTTACACCGACTGCCTTACATGCAGCTAAATCTGTACATGCGTACCGGTGATTCAGAATATCAACACGTGCTGCGAAATTAGGGACGTGTGATTTTGCATTACCATTAAAAGACAAAAAAAAAAAGAAAAGCTACAACGTCAGTTCGCCTTGTTCGCAATCAGTCACGCTCTGATAAGTCAACTGTTCATTTTGCGTAATGCCTGGGTTTGCATAACGCTGACTCATCTACGCTCTGGTCGTGAGTCGGTAGACTCCTTTACATACCCTTGTGTACTGCAGTGCGTACGGCAGTACACACGGGTACGTAAAAAGACTAGCAGTATGTACTGATGTGAGTTAACAGTGCGTACTGCAGGTTGTATCCATCATGAGTGTAACTAATGTATATATCTTTCCATCGGTATGTGTGAGCAAGTGCAAGATTCGCTGTCCACTAACGCTAAGCTCTCTTTGCTAAGCGTTACAGCCCTTGCCTTACGACTAAGTCCTACGGACCTTGCTTTAAAAAAAAAAAAAGAAAGAAAGAAGGGTTATCAGTGTGTGCTAACTTTTGCTGGTTGGTGCATAGGTAGTACCTGGACAAACAAATAAAACAGTGCTTTCGAATACTTCATACAAGAGAGCGCTTGTTTCTGTTACGAAGTGTTTAATCTCTTTCAAACGCGTGTGGCCTTAGTTCCGCGTTTCGAGTTCCTCGTTCTGGAAGCAAACGTTGTCCTTTGGTAAACACTGGCTGTGTAGATAATGTAAGAGTCCAACTCTTCCGTTCTCCACCACCTATACATGTACAGTCGCGCTCAATATGACTTGCAACACGGGAGCGCGTGGCCTCACGGGTTGTAAGGTTGCGCATGGCTTCAACTTCTATTTATCTCAACAACTAAATATTTTCTTATTTGGGATCATACCCAAGTGAGATATACGTGTTTAGTAATGGAAATAAGGGCTAGTGGAAGCCACGCGCAATCTTTGAACTCGTGAGGCCACGCGCTGCCATGTTGCAAGTCATATTGAGCGTGACTGTACTTGCTAGCCTTTGTTCTTACACTACTCCCGCTGAACGAAGCCATAGCGGATGTCTCGATCTGGAAAGCACGGCTGATAAAAGCACAAACAAAATTTAGACGATCTTAGTTTTACGTCTTTGTCGTAGAGTTCGCAGGACGAAAGGGGCGCCGATTGCGGCCGGAATTCCCTTCCGTCGTCGCGTCGGCGAACCCTCTTCTTCGACGCGTACGGGCGCGGGGCGAAAGGCGAAACCACCGCAGCGAAACCGAACGGAAACCGGAACACGAGCCTAGCGCGTGCTAGGTTTCGTTTTTCCTTTTGCTACGCGCGTTCGTATTTCCCGCGCTCCTTCTCTCTCTCTCTTCCTCCTCACTCATTCGCTTCTCCCTTTTCCCAGGAAGCGTCGGTGACCTGTTGCTCGCGTTTCTTTATTGCGTAAAAACCCCCGGGTTCTCCTCTCTCTATCCTCTGTCTCCACGGTGTCTTTCTCCTCGCATAGCAACCGCGTCACATGACGTCACCGCTCGTCGACGCTCTCCGATTGGACCGCGCGGCGCGCCTCCAGGATCGGCTGATTTCTCTCCCTTTCCGAAGGGAAGGCGTGTCAGATGTGCGTGCGTGCGTTTGTATTTGTCTATGGGATGGTGTGTCGCCGCTACCGCCACTACCGCGATCACGCGATCGACGGATGATCGGCCGGCAGCTGCTTCTAGCCGCCGAGCGCGCGCGTTTCGCACACAGCGCGGGGCTGGCGGGGCTGCCTTTCATTTCGGCGAGCGATCGTCAACCAGCTCGCGGGAGCCCGCGTGCAATCTTTCGTTTACACGCCGGAACTTTGTGCGAGGCAACGTGCTCGTCTCGTGGTCTGCAGCTGCCGTGCAGTGTGTGTGTGCTCGGAGCTCCCGGATACTGCTCGGGTTTTTATCGGCATGATACGATAAGGTGTCCGTTAGTCCTTGTGCGTCCTTCGCACGCAGCGCAGAGATAGCGGTTCTTATCTCTCCGCCTGCCCAGTGGTTGTGCGGGCCTCAAAAAGTGCCAAGCCCCCCGCGCCAGTGTGACTGAGTGGTCGGTTCCTAGTCGCCGTGACTGCCGTTCCTTTTTTTTCCGTGTGACTCCAGTGGTCCGGATAACGGCACGTTGTCCGCTTCGCCGACGGAACGCGACGGGGCGATTTTCATTTTTATCGCGCTTTAGATTTGTCCGAGTTTGGTGAGTGCTTTGTTTCTTTTGAAGCTCTTCTCGTTTGTGGTTGGTTTCTCGGTTATTCGCGCCAGAATCTCGCAAGTTTCGCTCTTGTCTGATCTGACATCGCGCTAGGTGTTGGAATCAATTGACTGACCTTTGTAACATGTTAACGAACAAAAAAAAAAAACGAAAAATACACACACAGCAAGAAAGTAACACCGTGTACCAATTCCATTCCCGAAATGAACTAATTAATGAAGGAAAGGTTCATTGTTTAACGTTGATTGGCTGCCTAGCTAACTCAACTGCTGGTTATGGTTAATTGTCTCGAATCGCTTGACACTTTGTGATGGTTGTCTCGAATCGCTTGACACTTTGTGATTGGCTGATAACTGACCTATGAAAACATGGACTCGTTGACGACCAATCAGGTTGATTCAGCCCGTGATTTGGGGGATTTAATTGTGTGTAGACATGTTATTGTTAAATATGTTAAACGAACACAATGATTGCTAGTCTGAATACGCTGCTCACTTTTCGTTTTAATAATTCTCGGAAATTTCTTATGACTCGCGCATACCTTGTGTACTGCTCCCAAGGTCTTTCTGAAAACACTTGAGGTATGCGTTGTTGCTAAGTGCATTGTTCACTACAGTGCTCGCGACAGCTGTAAGTACGTGTTATGCTCGAAAGCCAGCTGATTGTCCACGCAATTGCCGGCAAAGATATTTTCGTCACAACGCCGCAGAATTTCTTCTTTAACCATCTGTACATCCCGCGACATCGCACGCCCAATTGCAGGAGATATGCGGTCATTGTAGTTTTGATATCGCAACGGCAGCTCCGTGCGCATCGATCATAACCATAGGCGTGCGCAGGGTTCCCCTTCAGGGGGGGTAGGGGGGGCGAAGGTTCATCGCAGCGCCCCCCCCCCCTCCCTATTAAGTCAATGTATAGGGCAGACTTTGCGCCCCCTCCCTTAGGTCACTAGGGGGGGGCGGCCGCCCCCTCTGCCCCCCCCTCGTGCGCACGCCTATGATCATAACGGCAGTGCACGCGCGTTCAACCGCTCGCCGCAATTGCTAGAACGAGGAATGGTTGCGGGTTCGGTTCCTGGCCGCTACTCGCCCGCATTTTGATTGCGGTGAGTTTGCAGACACCCGCGTACCGTTATTTTTTTTTCTTCTTTTTTCTTTTTGCACAGTACTTCTAACTCTATGACACCGCGATTGAACCACGGTAATTAAACCCCTTTTAATTAGACTACCATAGCGGTCGCGCGCATGCGCAGTCGGCAGTGGCGGTAAAGCTCTGTGCTCCGTCAAAGAAAAAAAAAAAATCTATAATATATTCGGCCGTAACTAGTACGAGTTTTACTCGGGAGACAGTTGTGTGTCGCTTTTACAAATGTAAGATTGACAAATATGATCTCGTTTAAGACTTCACGTATATCATGTTTTATGAAAAATGTTCGAAAGGAAAGCTAAGTAGCTGTTACAGCAGAAAGATGTTAAAATGTGTTTGCCACCTATTGCTTCACTTTTGCTGCTGTGTTAACTTATATTAAGCTAAGTCACCATTAAAAAAAAATGCACACGTAAACGCAGTGGTATGTGCTCAGGACAAGCACTGAAAAAAAAAAAAAGAGTAGTAATAATGGAATTCTCCCCTCCCCCCCTATGCCTCCATTGAAAAGTCGGCACAATACTTATTAGTAATAAAATTCATAGACTTGCAGGTACTATTTGGTAGCGTTATTTGTCAGTTATTTACAATAAATTGCTTTCAGATTAGGGGGCCATAGCTTTTGGGCACGCGAACTGTTGGACGTACAAAATAATGCAATGAAAGTACAAAAGAACACTGAGGACCTGGTAATGTAGTGCCCTCACCTAAAACTCTCTAATAATTAGCTACCGTCTTTATATAGGTCTGCCTCTGAACTGTTCCTGTTTTCCATTTGGACATCACATAGCTTTCTTGCTAATGTTGAAAAGCTGTTTGCCTTGCCGTACCTCATGCCAGCGTACATGGCCGCCGGTCCCCGCACATGACAGACCAGAGATTTTTTTTTTCACATGCTGTTTTTGCACTCGTTCTTTTTTGCTGGGATTTGATCTACGTCAATTTGCGTGACATGTGACAAGGGCGTAATTGTAAGCTTGCATTGTGCAAGAGTCTGGTCTAAAGGGACGTTGAAGAGCGAAATGGAAGTCCGGACGGGCAGACAGAATGCTTTTGACGTTATTTCGGCGTTTGTTCAGACAGATAATTTGCAGGGTAAGTGGAAGCTTCCGTCCGCTCAGAAATCCGGAGCCAAAGTTTTGCCAGGCTCTCCAAAATCAATCGAAAAAGTTTAACTGCGTTTCAAACTCGCATAACGATACTGCACCCACATATAAAGTTCTGTTCACTCATCTTATGGCAGTGAAATCAGCGTGACGTTAAGTTTAGAGTGCGAGAAAAGGTACTGCAGCACAAAACCCTCTACTAGGGAGTTGTCGGATAACACACGATCGTTGTTTGGAAACTCCTTATCTAACCAACATGTGACAATGCTAGCAAATGTTATTCGGCAGTTGCCAGCATTAGCCTTCATTTAGCCAACACTAGCCGACATTTCGCCAACACTAGCCATCATTAGTGGTCTTTTAGTCGACCTTAGCCAATGCTTTCAAACATAAGCCATCATTTAGCCAGTACAAGCCTCTGTGGTATGTATACTTGTTACGCCAGCTGTATGGTATCGTTAATTGTTGGGCTGACTGTGTCATATAGTTATTTGTTGCATAGACTGTGTGGTGTGGTTATCTACCGTGGCAAGGTACATTCCCGCTTCCTTTCTACAGCAATATGGCATTCATTAGTGCTTACTACATGTAATCCTATGAACCGTGGAACATGTTAACGTAAGGATGGGTAGACATGCAGTTTTTCGGAAAGAATCATTCTTTAAAAGATTTGTTAACTGTCATTGATGGCCAGTGTTAGATATGACAAACCTGTTGCGTATCTTTATAGGGACACCTAATGGAAACAAAAAAGTGGTGTCGAATGATCGAGCATTTCTTCAGAACTGTTTTCGGTACTATGCGGCTAAGATGTAGATTACTAGTTGTGGAAAAGGAGGTAAATGCTTTTTTTTTTTTCACTTTGCATCGAAACCTTGGCACCGGTCTGCAACTGACGTCGCGTATTTTAAAAAGAAAATGTATTTGAAAAGTCAGTTGTGTCTCAATACTTGCAATCCTATCGAAGTAGGAATTATCCGGTACTGTATGTAAAAAGGTTAATTTGTTTGTACTACTTAAATAACTTTTCTCTTTTAACATTCCTTAGTGCACTTTATCGCTCTTGCTACGGCCATTTGAGGAGCTTTTTTTAGAAATGGGCTAAGAACCGAAACTAGCACAAAGAAGGCTCCGTTGGCACGTACATACTCTCAACTTTCCTGAAGAACAGTGATAATAAGTTAATAATAATAATTATTCATTTATTATTACTGTTTTAGAGGCAAGTTGAGAGCATGTACGTGCCAATGGAGCCTTATTTGAACTAGTTTCGGTTTTGGATTTAGCCCATTTCGAAAAAAAGCTCCTCATTTGCCCATGTTGTTGCGCCAAAGGTGCTTTGCAAAGCCAAGTTCTTGAGTGACCCCCCCTTTTCTCTCTTTCTTCTTTCTTCCTCTTCATTCAGGTGAGGGACGCGCTGTCACCGGCGCCCTCACCACCGCATTCCACTGGCAGGATGAACTACATTGGCCGGATTATCACCAATGTGCGGGAGTTCTGCAACGAGATCAATTCGGCGACGCTGACGGGGGCCATCGATGTGGTGGTCATCGAGCAGCCCGATGGGTCCTTCGCCACGTCGCCCTTCCACGTGCGCTTTGGCAAGATTGGCGTTCTACGGAGCAGGGAGAAAATTGTGAGCGCCTTCTTCTGTTTCAACGTCGCGTGGGTAATAGTGGCGGTTAACATGTGTGGTCGTGCAAGTCGCTTTGTTGGATTTCACGTTTTGCCGATACGTTTCTACGTTGGAAAGGGAGTGTGTTATGCGGTCGTAATGATAGTCTGACGTGGGGGGGTCGTATCTATTGTCGCATGTGTTTCGCTATATAGTGAGTGTTTTGTTCGATGCTTTACATTAATAATAATGGTCGGGAGATATTCTATTGAATATGAAAGCGCTTCAATTGACAGAAGTCAGAAAGAAGCAATATATTATTAAGCATGACACCACTTGGTCGTTTGCATATTGTGGAGGATTCATAGGTGTTTACTTAGTTAACAGACAACTTTCTGAACATTCTTGTTTAGCTGGGATACTAAAGGCAGCAGACATCACTTGGCACATAAAAAGTGATATGCATAATAATTTAACAGGAAAAATTCACAGATTAACCTTTTAGTCCTTTTCTCTATGGCACATCCTGCAGTTTTATGTATTGTTGAGGGTGCGCTTACGTTTGAAACGGGTTTTCAGGATGGCGCCAGGTTTCACACGTTAATTTCGAAGTGTATGATGAATACATGGTATTGCAGGTACATTTGGGCTTAACCGCATAAAACGAAGGTCTTTTGAAAAGACAGTGATGAATGATACATCCCTTACTGCAATATTGTTGAATCATACCAGGTAACCCATGCTGTCTTAAGAATTCATATCGGATCGATACGCCTTTCTTGCTCACTGGCAGAAATTTATGCATTGGGATATGTTCCTTAAAGTCTCTAATCGATGTAGCAACACATTAACTGCACATGTCGTGATGGCTTAGTGCCTATGACTTTCTTCCACTGTGATCTAGGTCTTGGGTTTGATTCCCAGCCACATTTCGATGGTGAAGAAAGGGAATGCTTCTGTACTTAAATTTACACGGACATTAAAGAACCACAGCTGGTCGTCAGTATTTATTTGAAACCCTCAACTACAGCATCTGACAGCCGCATTGTTGTTTTGGGAGAATGGTTCAACGAAAACAGACCTGTTGTAATTGAATCTCCCATAATGGATGCCACAGTTCTGTTGTGTCGGCTAGATTACTAATTCAAGGAACAGACGCTATGCGCAAAATAAGTTTCAGGATGCTGGGGGGAGATATCTCGCTAATTGGCTTTTGTAATTAATTGCTATGGAGAATGCCCCCCAATTGTGGGATGGAACGTAAAAAGAGACAACTTGCTGTGACGTCCACCCTGCCGTCTACCTGCGTGCCACTTAGGAGACAGAAAATAGTGCCTCTTCCTAAAAAACCACTACCACTACTACTACTACCTGCGTGTTTCTTGCGCGTAAGATTTGCCATTACGTTGGAACCCGAGCTCAAAACAGCCGCTACAATGAATTCATATTGGTTTTGAGTGGGAGTTGTACGTTTTGCTGATTTCAAGAAGTCAGTGCTCAAACTTTGTGTTTAAATACATTGACATACCAGTTAAATAACCACAATTCATTCAATAATGTGTCAATTCTTTACGTTATAGGTAATTCTTCAGCCTTTTCATTTTAAAGGCAGGGTGCTTTTTTAAGTGAATGAAGGAAGGAAATTTTGAGAGATTGTTTCTTGTTTGACCAACCTTAATGAAAACCAGCGGATAATGAAGCCAAGGAAGGCATAGGGGGACGTTAACTGTGCTGTTTTAAGTGTAGTGTAGTAATAGGGATATGGATGTCAAGAAAGTAAAGTGGACGAAAAAAACAACTTGACACCAGCAGGGTCCAAACCTGCAACCTTCGGATTACATGCCCGATGCTCTTACCAATTGAGCTACGGCAGCGGTCATCCCCTCGTCCACTATATGGGGTATTTATGTGCATGGGAGTGTTAGTCAGTGCCGCTTGTAGCCGGGACGGCGAGTGTGGAACACTCTTTTCTTTACCAGCTGGCGTCACATAGGACGTGAACATATTCATTTTTTAGTGCGCACTGCAATGCAACTGACATTTAGAGAGGTTTCTTTACTCTGCCAGGTGCTCACGTTTTCAAACTAAAAAAAAAGATTGTGCATCATGTAGAACTGAAGATGCAAATGTGCATAATGTAATTACGTCAAACACTGAGCCTCGTGTAAGCTGCAAGATATGACATATCTTACATTGATTGGGACGCAAATGTGAACCTCTCTACTGCAGAGCAAGCTGAATGATGCATTCACACCACTGGTGGCCATAGAGCGTGGCTCCTGCTTCTTGCATGTTACGACGGGCACTTGCATGAAAGCCCTGCACGAACAACAAGTAACTTGATGCAGCCGTATTTTCAAGTTGTAAATGTAGTGAATGTAGTCGTACTTATTCCGTAGAAGGTGTTGCACATGTGAATAACTGAACATCTGAACTGCACAAGCTATCACAATTGATTTCTTTTTTTTATTAATTTAAAATGAGTTTTTTTCATAAATGTAAACTATGTGCATAAATATTCGGAGGGACATTCTATTAGGCTAGTACCAAAATCCAGTGCAGAAAACAGATATAGGTCAAAAACATACACATTTGCTTATGCAATAACAAAACTTTGGGCTGTGAAATATCGTTGTTTCGATTCTGCGTAATACGTTTTTATTACATACTATGTAATACAGAAAAGCCACTAAAGCTGTTGCCTGTACTGTAAGCTGCTTAGCAACAGCCAGTGGAAAGGCCTCGCCAGTTATATGGCTCTCCTTGCCTCACCGATGACTTGTCTGGGAGGTGCTCTTATCACAGTGCTGCAAATAAAGTTTTTATCTTTACTATTTACTTTGTCGGAAGGTCACGGTTCATCTTTGGCATTCCTGCGGCTTTAACCCTTTCGCTCCCGTTGACGAGTATAGTTGTCATGAGATTTTGTACCAGAATGAGCGATGATGACAACGCTCCTCATCAACAAAAATTGGTCCCACACGGAACCAATGACTAATATACTCATTATAGTTGTGTTTCTTGACGTTAGACGGCCACACTTGTCCATGTTGTGCAATTTGTGTGTCTGCTTTCATTTTATTGTCATCTCTCATTGTATTGCCATGTGGTTAAGCCATCTTAGAAGCTATCTTTTTAACGCAAATTAGTGAAGTAAAGAAACCTCATTGAATTGAGAGAATGGTACCGTTTTATTCGGGGGAAAAAGCTCTACAAATTGAGTGAAAAATGATTTTTTTCTTCTTTTTTTCACGGTTGCGAAAGGGTTAGCTTTCTTTAGCTTTACTTTCCGAACTAAGATAATACTTTCTTTCAGTTGTGTTTCATTTGTGTGACACGTGTTTTGCATGTGTGTGCAGGTCGACATCGAGATTAACGGGAAACCTGTAGATATTCACATGAAGCTTGGGGAGTCCGGTGAGGCGTTTTTCGTCGAAGAGGTCACTGAAGAATCGGTAAGTTTGGCAGTGACCCCCCTTTCTTTTGCAATTGTGCATTGTGGTTCTTTAGAGTGCGAGTTGGGTGATGTGCAGATGACTTAAGTTATTACTTTTGCTTTGTCCTTACTTGGTTTGTCCCAGCCCATAATAGCAAATTGTGTGAACTAATTTTTATGCTGCATTATTATGTTCGTAACTTCAGAGGCACTTCCAATGTGCATGCAAGTCCCGTGTCTTGATGTTATGAAAAAGGCATTGAAATTAAACGCTAAATCAGTTTAGATTGATAGCTTATTCTTTGGGAGCTCTATTGTTAATTTCATTACCCATAGGTCTGTTATTATAAGAGAAAACCAAGATCAGAATTGCATGTTTCAGTATTGCTCCAAAACTTCAGCACCTGCGCTGTCATGTGGCATCACGAATTTCCTAAGTCTCTTCTCCGTATTTTTGACCCATTTGCTAAATTAACTTAATACTGACACAAAATTTCGTGGTCGAGATAGCCTGCGGGATCGATTCCCTTGAACAGGCATACGTCATTTACTGAATCTCAACAGCGAATATAGCCTCTGAGGTAATTTATATGAGTTCTGAAGTTCGCAAGCGCAATTCAGCGCTGTGTGCCGCACCTTGCTACATTGACAGCATCGTAGGTGACCTGAAAGCGACCCCCCACTTCCGAGACGCCGCTACTGCAGCCGAGCTTCAGGCTGGTGCAGCTAGTATGATGACGCCATTGTCGCCATTGCGCTTTTGCCGAGCTTGCACCAGCAGGCTACTATTCGGAGGCTGCTCGCGAGTCCAAGCCTGCGGCGAACATGCTGAAAGTGTGGAAGCCCTAGGAAAGTCGTTGACACCAGACAACTATGATGACGACAACGAGGATGATGACAGCATAGCACGTCGCAGGCAAAAGGACATCAGCAGACAATGCAGGCAGCGAAGTGTATCACAGTTCTGTGTACCGTTCCACACGCAAAATGGCGTTAGTCGCACCCAGCAGCTTGTCATTCTCGGACCTCTCTCAAATCGAAACTGAGACTGGTTGGAGATAAACTGAATGGAATTCAATTATCTGTCGTGCACTGCAGCAAGTGATGTGCCATGTTCTAACTTTTACAGCCCCAGCAACATATTGCAGCAAAAAAACTGCATACCAAAATTTTTGTGTTAGTACCCTTTTGATAAAACATGTTATTGGGCTAGTCCGTTCGCATTGCTAAATTAAAATTCCCAACTTGCTGTTAAGCCTCCAATTGGCCTGTGAACCCAGTGCAGTTAATTTTGAAGGACAAATATTAATAAATGAAACTCTGACCATCGCTTTCTTCTCTAACAATAAATACAGTCCTGCCAAATTAGCCTAGACACAAGTTTTGGAGGCATTGATATTTATTGTTTACTCTAAGCTGACTTAGTAATGTTCTTGCTTAGCGCTGCTTTACTAATCACGATATATATATATATTTTTTTTTCGTTTGAAACAGGACCATGTACCGATTCACCTGGCCACGTCTCCTCTGCCCGACCATCATGACATCGGCGAGGAGTTGAACAAGCTCAAGGCAGCGCTCAGCCAGCAGCTGGAAAACAACAACATCAGCCGGCCTGACTGCCTCCCGCTCACAGAGTTCAATGTGGGCACGGACACCAATGATGAGCTGCCCACCATCACGGGCACCACACCGGCAACGCCGATTCCATCGGCACCCTCGGCTGAGCTCCGGCGACCCTCCGCGACACGGGTGCACAAGCCGTCTCCAATGCTCGCGCTCGCGGCAGCGACCCCAGGAGTCCATTGGCGTGCAGACAGAGTCGGCCATCACCGGCTGCGAAGAGGAGCAGGATGAGAGGCCGTCAAACGAGGCGGAACAACCGGATGAACCGAAGTACGCCTCGTCTAACAGCCACCAACAGCAGCAGCAGTCGGGCAAGCGGCGGCGGAAGAAGAAGCACCCCATCCGGCGGCGCTCGCGCATAAACGAGGACCCGCACAGCCGCACGTCCACGCCCGGTAACGACGACCAGGACATCTTCCAGATGGACAGTGACTTTGAGGAAGAGCGGAGTGGAAGCGCGACGGCCATAGGCGTCACCGCGCCGTCGTCTTCGTCGCCGTCGCCGCAAATGACGCCGTCGACGACTTCCACGGCCGCGGCGGCCATGTTCATGAGCCGGTCAGTCACCATGCCGGCGGACATAGGCGCTGCACGTGAGGGAGTGGCAGCGGACCATGACGCCCAAGAGGCTGTCGGTGACATTTCCCGCGGGCGGGGCATTTCATCCGTACAGCGATGGAGACTTGACCCCACCTCGCAGGTACGACATTGCTGAAACGTTGGCTGTTGAATGGAGTATACTTGAAGACAGCTAATTTGAGCAGTATTTTAGCAATTTTTCGTGCTTTGTGTGGACTGTTGGTTTACAGTCAAAGTTGAAGTGATGTTGGCTACATGACATTTTTTTTCTTTTGATACCGATGTGAACAAGCCAGACATGGTTATGGAAAGGTTTAGTTCGGTTGACATTTTTAGTCTCAACAAAAGCATTTAAGAGTTAAGGGGAAAGCTGGAGCAGGGCTGTACTTGTGAAAGTAAATGTACATTACAAGTTACTACTACTGACTTAATTGCCGCTACCGGTATTACCACTGCAGTACTCCATTTCATACGTCAGGTGCAACACTGTGGAAGCTATGCAAGAAGTTTGGTCAGCAAAGTGTGCACATCTATGCGTCTTGCACATAGGTTTCATCATTGTAAATGTGGCCTCCGCGATTGGCATTGGCTGCACGCTACCGGAACTAATCACAGAGGCCATGATACGAAAATGAAGAGATGCTAAAGCGATCCAGAACGTATTCACAACCATATAAATAACGCGGTTTGTTTATTTCTTAGGCTAGGCTTGTGCGAATATTCGATTGCTTCGAATATTCGAACGAATATTGCAGTATTCGAATTCGCTTCGATTCGAATTTAAATTACCGAAAATTTCGAAGTATTCGAAACAAACGAATAGATGCACATTAGTCCGCATGTAACCCCTGTAAAGGTGGTTTCACTGCAGTGGAGGGATGCTAAGCTGTGAAAGCACCTTTCCATGTGTATATTAGTTCACATGTAACCCCTGTAAAGGGTCGTTTCAATGCAGTGAGGTGGTGCTAAGCCGTGAAAACACGTACCCAGGGGACTTGCACTGCCGCGAAGCCCCACATCATGGTTAAATTAAGAGATTACCCTCACATCGATTCATATTTTAAATTTAAAAGCTTGTTATACCGGCTTATATGCTCTAAGCATAGCAAAATTTTAAAACGTAACATATTTTACAGGTTATCGCGTGCTTTCAACTGAAAGTCAAATCCTGCTACTATTCAAAGTTGTTTCCACTTCCTTTGAAGCAAAAAATGGCATTTGCACAGACCTTGCTTCAATTTTTTAAAAATATTATGAAGGTTAGTTAGGTCATGACAAATATGCCCATTTTTCTTTCATAATATGTTATATATATACTATTCGAATTCGATTCGAAATTATTCGACCAAAATCACTATTCGCTTCGAATTCGCTTCGAACCTAAAATTCACTATTCGCACAAGCCTATCTAAGGCACAACACATCTTCATTTAGTACTCAGTTAAAAAACCTAAAAAGTCACATAACCAGTGGTAAAATCACGGAAACTACTTCTTTGTGCAAACGCATATATTTTCGATAGATTGCGGCTTGAGGCCCCTGTACTTAGGTTTAGGGGCATGTTAAAGAACCCCAGGTGATCGAAATTTCTGGAACCCTGCACTACAGCGTCCCTCATAATCATATTGTGGTTTCAGGGTGTTAAACCCCAACAATAAATTATTATTATTAACGCATTTTCTGCAAGAAGTCTTGCTAGCTATTACATAGCGCTGAAATGGAGTATAGGCAGTTGCCCAGACTAAAGATGATGCCGCACCCTCTCGCAGCCCTCACAACTCGAGGCCCTCGAGCCCCAAATCGGACACTGAGTACGAGAACCAGATGATGGACGCCAACAGCCAGACGGAGGAGAACACCATCAGCTGGACGTGGGGCGAGCTGCCGCACATTCCAAACGCGTCGCGGTTTTCCCAGGAAGAGATAAGCGCGGCAACGTCTGCCATGAACGGCGGCGTCCTCCGGCTCTCCAGGGACGCCCAGGACGACAAGCACCTGGGCCCACTGTCCTCCGACGAGGAGGACGCTGCGGAGAAGCTCGGTGAGCAAATGAGCGCGCATGAAGAGTGTTCGACGGCAAAACGTTGCCTTAGCACAGACTGGTGAACTATGCGAGGGATTTATTGTGATGAAAAAAATTCAGGAGCCCTTGCCGTCGTAGGAAAATGGGGGCAAGCGAAGCTTGTCATTTGGACGCCTGATATACTTTCTTTCTTTCTCTCTTTCTTTTTATCACATTGTGAAATGATTCCTGCCGTTTCCTTCCTCCATGTCGGGAATCCATTTTGTTCATAATGCCATAGCGCATGTGCCGTTCCCCTTAGCGGGAAAGTCGCTAAGTGTCTCTTCATCTCAAAGGCTTTCGTGCTGGCAATACCGGCTGTCGCCGCCCCTACCTAGGCCCTACCAAGACGGCAGAGGGCAGCACTGGAAAATATAAAAGGCTGATTGGACCATCGTTCACATGCTTAAGAGTGCAACACTTCAGTTGCTACTGGCAACAACTACGGTCATGCGTTCGTATCCAGGCAACAATGAAATGTGGCAACATGAAATGATAAGTCGCGTCAATAGTCTTTATAAAAAATGACATTGCTTTATCAAAAACAGCTAAGAAACAGTTATTGGATAACAGCTTTTACAAATACGCATCTGACCGGCGCACTTTCAAGGGCTGCATTTCTTTGCGCTCGTGAACACCTGGTTTTCATGGCTACCTTTAATTTTTTTTTTTTTTCCGGTCACACCTACAACGCCAACAACACTTCTGAGGCAATGCAAGTTTAGTTTCAAAAAGTGCAGACAGTGGAATGGCTGGACAGACATGCGGGCAAGACTGTGCACTGCTGATGAGACAACACGCTTATAAGCTTACCAGTGCTACATTCGACTAGCCGTCCTCTAGCATTCTGGAGCGCTCTGGCGGCACACGTCACATTCAGCGGCTTCAAATCGAGTAGTAGGAAGTACGACAGGAGCCAGGAAATCTGTTATGAGATCACGCAGTTAAAACCGGGGAAAAGGTGCCGCTAAATAATAAAACAGACACATTGCATGCAGCTCTACATCGAAAAAATTTGTTCATAGTTTAACTCTTAAAGAAGTCCTTGATAGAAATCGGGTGTTTCTTTCACGCCTCTGCCAGAACAAGGTACACTGTCAATTTTTATGAAAGGGAACACGCGAGCGCGTGGCCTGCGCGCTCCGGCGGCTGCGTGCAGCGCGTTCAAGCGGGAGCAAGAGCAACCACAGCCTTTTTTCGCGTCATCTAGTGGCGAGCAAAACAACCAGTCCTTGGTGGTATGAAACCGGCGGCAAAATTGCAACCCCTTCCCCCTTCAAGGCAATTACGCAAGATCCTGACCTCTTGCGAAATCGCCACTAAATGACGCGAAAAGAGGCTGTGGTTGCTCTCGCTCCCGCTTGAACGCGCCGCAAGCAGCCGCCGGAGCGCGTAGACCACGCACTCGCGTGTTCCCTTTCATAAAAATTGACAGTGTACATCTAGAGCACTTGGGTGGCCTTTTGGTAGTCCACATCTCCAATAGCACAATACCAATACGTGAAGTGTGAAATAATGCTCATTTTTAAAAAATTTTATTTCAAAGCATGATTATAATTTTTGTTCAGTTAAAAACAAAATGGCTGCCATGGTAAGATGTGTGTCTCCTCTTGTGATTTTTCTGGATTTATGCCACTGCTCCTCAGCATACCCAGCGCAGCTACAGTTTGTAATGGAGCAGACAGGAACGTAATAGGAACTATGTGCAAAAAGGGGATTCTAATACACAGGTGTCTAGATTTCCTTGTGGCATGATGCCTGAAACGTTGTAGGCGGGAAACCGTTTTAAGAGAGGAACTTAAAAGTGGGGTTCTACTGTACCGTGCTTTTTAGCTGAGGTAAACAAGGGAGTCCTTCTTTTGTTTTTTCGTCGTCCGCAGTTGGCGAAGGTGGCAAGCCCTCGATGCTGGGTGGAGTGCTGAGCTTCATGAAGCCCACGAAGAAGCAGAAGGAGGAGACGGCGGCGGCAGCCAAGGATGGCATCTTTCTAGACGACCTCGACCCTAGGGAACTAGACCCCGAGGTGGCGGCGCTCTACTTCCCGAAGTTTAGGTAAAGGAGTGTGTGAATCGACGGCACTCGCCGTGTTGTTTTGCCTTGGCACAAATATTACGAGTCATTGCCGCGAGTGAAACGTTACACATTTGCAACAGACATTACGTCAATAGGCTGGTGCAGGTAATGTCATTACATGCGGCATATCTCGCCTCTAAATTATCTTTATTGGCAAAAGTGATGTTTCAGGCTTGTTAGGTCCGTATTCACGAACCAGTCTTATCCTTATCTCTCATTTCCCTCATCGTTCTTGTGCCCTTAATATGCATTAAGTGCATAAAACAGTGAGCAGGGCAAAAGATAAGAGATCGGTTGGTGAATGTTGACTTCATATTTGTTTATGAAGCGCATTAAAGGAACAGAAATGATACGTAAACCGAGCTCTAAGGATAACGTTGGTTTGTGGGGCCTTGCCTGACGTTTGCCTGTGGGGTTCCGTTTTAAGTTGCTGCATTGCGATTGCATTAAGTGAACGAAAATTAAGTGAAGCCATGATGAAAATGGAGGTTGTTCGGCTGGTTGCCCCTCTAGGTCTGCACACTCTCCAAGAGGCAAAGACGACGATGCCGAGTCCGGCAACGGGCCGTCGCTGTCCCAGTCTCCCAACAGTGACACAGGCGCTGGCCACCTGACGCTGCACTGCCTGGACAGTGACACGGAGGAACGGCACAGCATATTTGACTTCTGCAGGTGATTACACTCACCACATCACTCACTCACCAAATGGTCTCACCAAATACAGAGGTGTAGTCGGTGCGATGTGGAGGATCACTGATCCTGGTAACCAATGGAACCGAGAAACATGGCTTAGCATGATGTGAAGATGCTTAGTACCGCACGCTGTACTCAAGCATGCTTAAAGGGACCAACAACCAATTTTTATGGTACCCGTTTTCTTTAACATAATGGAAAGCTTACTGGTCAGAGCATCTAAACACAGAATGTTAAGGCAGAAAACACTGTGAAGCATTTATAATCAGAACTTTTCGATCTGCAGCATTGATTTTAAGTCGTATACACACAACACATGGAGTAAGCAGTGGCAGGTAAGTCCGAGAGCGGTTTGTGTTTGTGTGTTGCGGTTTACTGCGCATGCGTGCACTCCATGCACATGCGCTGTGGCTCGACATGTCCCACTAGTTGCCGCGAAGGCAGTGCCGCTTCTCAGTGTGCAACTCCTTTTACCTCGTTAGCAGCACAGCACAGAGTGGGGATGGATAATAATATGCGTACTCTAATTTTGAGGACTAATTATGGTGCGCATGTAAGCATCAAACTACATACAGCAAAGTGAAAGACTGCATAATACAGCTTCAAGGCTCTTCCGCTAGGCTGCGTGACGTACCGGTTTTCTGTGACTTTTAAATACAATTCGAAAATATAAGCCCTGCTCAGATCGTGAAAATAATGCGTGAATCTGTAACTATAATTCATGGTGTTTTCATTTCCACTAGGATCTAATCACGCATTCTGATCTATTTAACATTTTTCTGACATTTACGTTTACTTACACTCATTCGTGTTCCTGCTCGTACCCTTGCATACTCACCAACACTCAGTCATGTTAATGCTCGCTTTTATACGCACCCGCTCGCCCTTCACACTCAAGTCCACTCAATCTAGATGGTGCCCATTGCCTTTCATATCAACAACACCCAATCACACCTCTCATCACTCACTCACGTCCACTCTCAGTGCTTCGAAAACTCGTGAGTCAGTGGGTTTGTGAGTTAGCATGCCTGTCCCTCTTGCGGCACATCTGTTATTCACAGTTAATCTTTCTGTATTTCTTTCGCCTGACTGTTTAACGGGGGTTTCCCACAGGAAGCTTCAGCTTCGTACCATTGAAAAATGTCTGATTTTCTAGTAAATGGTCAAGTTGGCAGCAGGTTATGCTATGCGTAGCACAAACGGAGCGTGGAAAACCACAGACAAGAGGGATGATCGCCGGCTCTGATGTGATCCCCTTTGCCATGTTTTGCTCACTCATGTCAATAAATGTTAATGAAGAGAGACGACGACGACAAGGCGGGGCTGTGTCTTTGTATTTGCTTACATCTTGTGGTTCCTAGAATCCATATCATATTGTGATTCATACCATATCGTATTCACTAAGGAAATTTTATTTTTTTGCTCAGTTTGTTGCTTTGCCTCGTGAATCTTTGTATCTGCACAGTGAAACCTGACAATTACAGCGCAAATGTACCTTCGATATTCAATATTCATTGTGGGCATGCATGTACTCCACACTCGTATCGGCAGGCAACATTTTGGATTTGCTATGTTACACCTGAAAACTTTTTTATTACTTTTTATATCTGTTGCCCCACTTATGGAAATTTTGTTAATTAACTTTGCAACTCTTGTTTCTCTGTTCACTTTTAATGAAGAAAAAAAAACTGAAATTTGTTCCCTCACCTGCAACTTTTTTTTGCTTGAAATAAAGTCTCGAACGTTTCTTTCCCAAAACAGGAACAAGTATTCGGACCTTGCCATGTCCCTGTGCGGGGGCCTGCTGGACTGCGAGAAGTCCATGATGGAAGAAAAGTTCGCTCACTTCCTGGTCACCTACGACACCTTCTGCGAAAACCCGGACGTTATCAACAACCCAGACCTTGTCATTCGGATGGGCGGAAAGTACGTCAACTGGGTTGTTTCTTGAAGCTCTTTATGAACGGGGGCATTTTCATGGTTTTGTCGTCGACATTGTCATTTACGTAATTCAAGTCCTCTTCCGGCATCTTCCAATCTACCGCTGATCAAAAGTGCTATGTGTTTGACGAAAATGTGTTGTGTTGTGTCACAGTGTGATAGTTGTTAGTAGCAGATGTGGCCGCCATCCAATAACCTGTATGCTGATTGATTCAACATGCCTGATTATTTTGACAATTGAGGTTTTCGACAGAATGTATGCTGTCATAACTTAGAACCCATGCTTTGCAACAGTGTTATGATTTGTCAACAGAGTTGAACAGAAATATCAATATTTTAGCTTTGATACTGAAAGCACTGAACTGGTTCTGTCTAGTAGCTGCTGATAGTGTCTTGAAAGTGGAACGAGCCAAGCCAAAGCCACCGAGTCATTTGTGGCCACGTTGTGAGGTTTGTCGTGCGGCGTTCCACACGTCCACCATTTCTTAATTTATGCATTAAGCAACAGCGCTGTCCAAGGCAACCTTTTCGGGTAGTTTCATCTGGCGCGAACACTATTCTCAATGTCTGCGCGCCAGCGAGGAAAGTGGCAGTTGGTGACTGTCACGAGAGAGTGGGTGGTCGTTCGACGTTAACAGCTTGGTCAACATTTATATTCCCAGGGGTGGAGATGCAGTGCTTGGCATCTAGACTACTTTATTTGCGCCAATGCCTTGCACTCAGTTTGGTGCCACTAATTTTTTACTGTTAACGACCGATCGATCTGATCCACATGACAGCACAGATGGCACGTTGCTTTCACTATCTCTGCAATGGGGAAGTTGCGGAATGGCTTAAGATAGCAGACTACTGCTAGTATTATTATTATTATTATTATTATTATTATTATTATTATTATTATTATTATCATTATTATTATTATTATTAGTAGTAGTAGTAGTAGTAGTAGTAGTAGTAGTAGTAGTAGTAGTAGTATTAATAGTAGTTGTAGTAGAAGCGGCAGTTCAAGTATAAGTTGTATTGCTGCCTCTTTGTAAAAGTATGGAGAGCTGGGCGAGTTGGTTTGAGGACATTATTGGAAATATTTCGGCGTGCACACAATAAACGAAAACGAAAGGCGAGAAGACAAACAGGCCCGCCGAAATGTTTCCAGTAATGCCTCTTTGTGCTCAGTGATACTAGCTTGAACTGCTGGCGTCTTCGGTAGTATTTTGTAGAAGAATTACGTGTTCTCGTTGCTTACGTGTGTCTTCAACGAATTAGTTGTCAAATGAGCCTCTCATTATTAGCAGGCTCTTTAATCGACTTCAGTGAGTGTACTGTACCCATTGCGATTCGTGCTGTGGCTGTTGGACTATGCCAGAAGGTTGACTGTACTGTTTTTTCTTTCTCTTTTGTCACACAGGTATTATAATTGGAGCGCCATTGCACCACACCTTCTGTCTCTCGCCATGTTCCAGAGACCTTTGCCAGAGGTGAGACCCATGACAAGTGCATTTGGAAAATATTAATCACCATCCGCTTCGACTTCACTTCTAACGAAGAAGTTGATTTCGCACAAGACTAGAAATCTGCGAAAATATGCTCTGGCATGTCTTTGCAGATTTCTAGTCTTGTGCGAATATCATTGCACTATCAGCGATACTACAATGAGAGCTGAAGGTATCAAATGCTACCTTCAGCTCTCATTGGCTTTAATTCGCAATCGCAACATAATGACCCACCAACTGGTTCAAATTGACACCTTAGCACAGTTTGTGACAATCGAGAAACTCGGGCATTTGTTGCATTCGTTTGATATCGGTGCTTGTTTCGCTTTCTTCCGTGTTAGAAAACGCTGGACAGGCTGGCTGACATCCACATGCCCAAGAAGAAGAAGAAGTCTACGTACTCTTGGTGGTCCTGGGGCCGTACGGCTGGGGCCAAGCCTGACGGCGTCGACAAGCCAGGCTCTCAGGTGGGCTTCTTCACTCTTGTTTTTTCTCTTTACAGTAGAGCTGCATGTAGCTGGGAGATGGAAAGTAGTAGTGTCCGCAGTTGCGCAGAAACTATAATGAGGAAGCATTGCTAGCATAGTAGTGATGCAGAACTGTCGACGATAGCGCTATCGATAGTAAGTTTGATAGTACAGTATCGATAGCATAAAATTAACCGGGCAAACTCATTGTAGCATAAACTTCGTTCCTCGGGTGCATGGTAAATGGTGAAGTGGGAGGAGCAGGCTGAAGGGCAAGAAAGTTGAAATGCTCGTGTTCTTTCACCAGAATGCTTCGCTGACACATGATAACTAAGTTGAACTGCTAATCTGTAGCAGATAGGAAGCCTTTAAATGTGGCGGAACTGCGTGGCTTCAAATGTATATTGGATTTTAGGATTTCTAAGTAAAAATATCAAGTAGTAATGGTTGGGGTTTTACATCCCAGCATAAAATTATTAGACCTAAGTTTGTTAGTTGTGAGATGCAACTGGTTGCTTTTGAATATGAATTTTCTAAATGGATATAATTCGGCTTTTTCGCTGCGGAAATAAATTATTTTTTTGCCAAAATATTCCTCATAAATGAACAGATTATTGCTGTTAATAGGCTATCGTTAATGTATTGGAAATATCACCGGACAACCATGGCATATTTATTCACAGCACTATCAATTGTATTGCCTGTAATAATGCTACTGATAGTACTATCCAATGCACTATCAGTGATACTATCGATAGTTTCAAAAAACTATCGATGCTATCGATAGTCTATTTACCGATAGTTCTGCATCACTATAGCATAGGCTACCACGAAGGGTCTGCCTGCTTGTACTAGTTTCTCAGCTGGTTTTGTCAGCAGATGTAGCTAGGGATGATAGCCTATGCAGCGTGAATTGCTTACCCATAAAATACTTTAGGTGTTCTTAATATCCTTTAAGCTAACGTCATGAAACACATGTTCTAAAGCACACATTTCTTAAATGTGGTGATAGAGAAATTTGATGCAGCAGAAGACACTTCGACAGATCCCAGCTTGTGTTAAAACACTCAGGCCCCATGTTTCAGCTTCGCTGGCTAGCCATCTGTTTGGAGTGCTTGGGCAGTAACTTTTTTATTTTTTTATTTTTTAACTTTCTTTTCTGTGTTAGAGAAGTTGGGGAAGGATAGGATGTACTACTAAAAGAAAGTTTGTCCAAGTAAAACAGAGTGTGATCTAAAAATAAAAACAGCCTTTGAATTCATGAAGCACCCAATTGTCGTAGCAGATGAGTACATAGGCTGCCAGCACCCTCCCTACCTTGCAAATATTTTGCTGCGAAAGCAAAAACTGGACAATGCATCATCACTCGGAGTATTTCGTTCTTGATTTGCATTGCATATTGCGGTGTGGTGCAATATTTCATTCTACTTGTTGCTTACAAATGGATGGATCGGCATTTTTTTTTTTTAACATGCTTTTCAGATGTATTGCTCTTTCGTGGCTGTGTAGTCTGGATTTCGATGCAATTTTTTATTATGTTCTTGCAGCATAGCGATGAGAACCTGGGTGTCAGCGATGGCAGCGAAGGCCCGGACGTAGTCGTCGTGAAGACGCCCGAGCCTGTCGTTGCTCCGTGCAGAGACGAAGTGATTCTCATCGATCCCCCCACACACTGTGCCACTCGAGAAAATGTAAGAGCCTGACCGTTTTTTGTCTGCAGTTCATTCATTCATTCATTCATAAATGAAGTGGATAAATGTCAGTAAACGGAAATCTCTT
The DNA here is from genome assembly GCA_030522465.1 of Rhipicephalus appendiculatus. Taxonomy (NCBI): domain Eukaryota; kingdom Metazoa; phylum Arthropoda; class Arachnida; order Ixodida; family Ixodidae; genus Rhipicephalus; species Rhipicephalus appendiculatus. The sequence continues at coordinate 46,098 of JALIZH010018586.1, forward strand.
AAATGGAATTGCTGCTTAAATGGAATAACGACATCTAATATGGTTGGTTTCTTACCTGAATTCTGCAGGCCTGTTCATCTCTCACTAAACAAAACTTCTGTTAAAAGGAACGTACTTCCTTGGTCCCTTCAGGTTTCATTTATTATGAGTCTACTGTAACCTTTAAAAACTTGTGTCCTTGAAACTATTGGAAGTTACTACATGTCTTGTGTGAACTCACATTTGTGTTCAGTCGCTGAGCAGTGGGGTGCATGTGCTTTGTTCATTGCTTTTTTTACCAAATGACATAGCCCTATGCCGCGAAGCTTTCTATGTTCCGAGTTGTGGAAGGAGTTGTAGTAATCGATTTGCATGCGTTGCAGCGAGGTGCCGCACGAATGCAAGGAGGAGCAGTACGCGTCGACGTCGAGCGAAGCGGAGACCTCTGACGCACACGGTGGGGCGAGTTCCGAGCACCGCAAGGCGCCCAGGGAGAAGCGGCCCTTCTTCTGCGACAAGTTCAAGAAGTCCCTTCGCCTCTCGTCCGACGAAATTGTGAGTCCCTTATTCCGCAAAGCCACGCCTATTTGTTTTTTGTGTTTGATGCATCGTCTCATCGTTACTGTCATTATCAGTTCTTTGTCATTTCATCGTCTTTTGGCCAAACTCATTGGAGCGCAGTTTGATACTGATAAGTCATGTTTTCCCATTTTTTTACTGTCCCATAACATTCAGGGTGGATGCATAGTGGCTGTGGTGACACGTTGCTAAGTACGAGGGTGTGAGGTCGATTCCCGTCCACTGCAATCACATTTTGATGGAGGCAAAATGACAAAAATGTCCATGTACATTAATTTAGGCGCTTTAACGAATCCCAGATGGTCTAGATTAACCCGTAGTCCCCCCACTACAGAATACCTATTAATGATATCTTGGTCGCATACTTAACACCATGATAAAAACGATACTAATAGGAGAGAGAACATAAGACAGCACTGATCCCGTGTTCTTTTTGCACCTTGTTTTTTCTGTGCTGTCTATCGAGTATGCAACCGTACCGGCTTGCCCATTTTTCCACGCTTTTGAAGCTTACCTTGGTATTGGCATGCAAAGTATCATCAATGTTAAATATTTCTGATAGCCTGCCAAATCATTCTGTCTTCTTTTAAAAGTAAATTACCGACAAGAATGCGAGTGACGGATGCTGCTGTGTCTTTGTTGTCATACAGTCTAGCGACTTTATGGGCTGTTCGTGACAGCGAGGGGGTCTTTCCTTTTATTTTTCCCAGGCCAGCCTGAACCTGAAGAGTGGGCGCAACGAGGCAGTGTTCAGCGTCACCACGGCCTACCAGGGCACGACGCGTTGCATGTGCCACATTTACCTCTGGCGCCACGACGACAAAATCGTCATCTCGGACATCGATGGCACCATCACAAAGTGAGTGTGGCTGAACTTACCTGCGCGAATGCTCGATGACATCAGTAGATGGAGACGGCTGATCAGCCTCGCTAGAATCGCTATTGTCGAATGATGGCGGCATTGTGGATCATGAAATCCGTTTGGTGGGTTTCATGATCCCGCATAAAGTCTTCAGAGCGGAAACACTGCTGCTGCCCTGGAGCGTCATTCTGTGTTCATCGATTTTTCGTCGCATGTTGGAAGTAACGGTGCATTGTGGGTGAAACAGGCCAGTTTTTTGCTTTCCCAGCGCTTCAAATAGGTTTTTAGTGCCTGCGGTGCACTAAAGCCTGACCTTCGAGATTGGGTGCGATTGCTTTGAGGGCACTGACACACAGCGCGTTCAATGCAGACACCACGAATTGAGTCTATGCAAAAGATGCAGCATGCTAATGCTCCCATGTATTGTATTTTCTTGTGTATAACCCACCTCTGCATATAAACCACACCCCCAACAACAAACCCTGAAAAAATAAAAATTTCAATAAAAATAAAAGATCCCCGCGTATCACCTTAATGCCGCCCTCCTATCATTACCATGAAGCAGTGCCGTGAAACTGAATTCTGCACCGAAATTCATGTATAAGTTGTATTGCCACTTCAACTCTGGATTTTCTGCATATTTTGTGCGCACTTGCACAAGAAAATATGTTAGCCGTAGAAGCGCGATGTGTCAACACTCTTGCTACCTTTACAGGTCTGATGTGCTGGGACACATCATGCCCATCCTCGGCCGAGACTGGGCCCAGTCCGGGGTGGCCAAGCTGTTCACCAAGATCCACGCCAACGGCTACCAATTCCTGTACCTGTCGGCGCGAGCCATTGGCCAGGCGCACCTGACACGCGAGTACCTGCGCAGCGTGCGTCAGGGGGACCTCTGGCTGCCCGACGGACCCCTGCTGCTGTCGCCCACCTCGCTCATCAACGCCTTCCACAAGTGAGTGCAGAAGCCCTCTACTGCTTTCTAATCTTCACGTGGCATCATTCTCAATAGCTACAGTACTTCCCAGATGTAGTTGCTTAGCACTACAATTTAGGAGAATGGAATGTTGGGAGAGCTGATACACCGTTAGGAGAAAAAGCCCGCTCGAAGACGGGAAACACTTCATACGTTCATAAAGGGGGTGATAAGTGCAATGTCCAGCTGTTGTTAAAGCTTGCATGAAGTGGAGTTGGAGTATCTTCATGCTTACTTAACCCTTTTCCTACCAAAGACTAGCTGAGCTCATCCACACAGTTTGTACCACTCCTACCAAAGATGGTGACCAGCGGTGGTCACCCCTCCTGTCCACTTTATCAGGTATACATGTGTGTTAGTCATCTGTGTTAGTCAGCGCTGCTAGTAGCCATTATGGGGAGTGTGGAACACTCCTTTTTTTGTGTGTGTGTTCCACACTCAGCTCAATTGGTAAGATGATTGGGCACGTGATCCGAAAGTTGCAGGTTCTGTCCCTGCCGGTGGCAAGTTACCTTTTCGTCCACTTTTTTTTTCTTCACATTTGTTTATTTATTTACGAATTTACAAATGCTGCTGTCTCGATAGGCGAGACATAGCAGGAGTGGGTACATAAGTTGGTTAATTAAACAACAATCATACAATGCATATTAAAAGAATCACAATATGTGCAAAAGAGTAGCTACTTGGGCTGGTTGGTATTGCATTTTTAAAAGAAATATAGTTTCTTAGTGTGCAGAACGTTTTAGAAAGGAGTCAGCCTATCTGACTCCTATCTGAGGAGTGCGCTCTTTCCTATCTGACTCCTTTCTAAAACGTTCTGCGCACTAAGAAACTATATTTCTTTTAAAAACATAATATGTGGTTCGGCAATTCTTCCACAAACTTTTCATGCGGTTTTTCCCGCAAGGAATCATCTAGGCTGTTCCAACAATGCTTGGAAAAAAAGAATGTTTAAAACAATTCACAGATGGCTGAAAAGGAACAATATTAAGGGGGAGGGATCAGCGCATGGCACGCCTAGTGAAATGACTGAAAGAAATCGAAGCTTGAATGCAACTGTGGCCATGTACGATCTTATGCAGCAAAGTGATACGCTCAAGCGTGCGTCGACGAGCCAGGGGTTCTAACGATAAAGCGCCTGCGTGAGATGAAGGAGAAAATTTGCGATCATATAGGCGGAAAATGAAATGTATTGCTTTCTTTTGTATGGCCTCAAGCTTATTTATGTCAGTTGCAGTGTAGGGTGACCATACCACCGAGGCGTACCGTATAAACCGGACTATAGGTCGAGTGGGAATATAGGTCGACCCCCCCAAGTTTAGGTGACCAAAAAAGAAGAAAAAAAAAAAAAGGAAACAACCCAAAATTGCCGAAACACATTTATTTGCGAATCGGGCGCACCGCCCACCCATCGTCGGAGCTCCCCTCAACCACTATCGCAGCTGTTCCTATTCGTCAGACGAAGCACGGGGGTCTCAGCGGCGTTGCCAATTTGCCCCATCATGTAGCCCGAAGGCCGTTCACGAAGTGCTGGAAGTTCCACAAGCTGGTCCAAACTCCTCCGGCCAACTTTTGACAGATGAATGCACGCCGGCGGAGAGAAAATCCTTTGCGTCTCATGAATCGACGCACCCACGAGTTTGGTGCACGGAACTCTTCTCTCGTGAGCCCAACTTCTCGAGCGAGCTCCTAGGCTTTGTTGCGAATGGTATCCACGGTCACTGGCAGCGAGCGCGCATGAGCTTCCCGCACAAAGTACGCGAGCGTATCCTCCAGCTGCGGATAAACCGCGCTTCGCCCACGAAACGACGTTTTCCGAGGGTTGCACTTCTACAGCTTCCCTTTCTGCGCTCTCTAATAGCGCACGCTTTTTTCCGAAACACCATGCGTAACCATGCGACGCTGAGCGGCCATGTTGCCGTTCGCTTCGGCGAACTCAACATTTAGTTTAAACGCAGCTGAGAACTGCCTCCTCGTGCCGCTACGCCGCTACTCATATCAAACGCAACGTCAATCGGATTGGAAAACTCGGAACAGATCAGAAGCACAGCACCAACACAAAGAAAACAGAGAGACTAAAAAAAAAAAAATGCCTGCTATTGGATTTGGATGTGGATACGGCCCTGTGTGGCTTTTCACACACATGCAAGCCACATGTTGCCAGACGGCGACGCACTGTCGGCTAAACACCGCTATATAAGACGAGGGGTGACTTTAGCTTGTTGTTTTATTGAAAAAATCTCGACTTATATTCCGGTTTATACGGTACTCTAGTAACGGCCTGACGAGGGACTGATAAGCAGTTAATTTACAGTCCCTGGTAGAGTGCTTGAGGGTTCCTTTTAAGTATCCCAATTTCCTAAGTGCCCTAGCGCAAATGGTTTCAATGTGAAGGTGCCACTTCAGATTTTCAGTAAAGGTAATTTCCAAGGTATTTGAAGGTATTCACAGAATTGAGGTAGTGCCCATTGTAACTATAACTGAAACCTAGCGGCTGCTTTTTATTAGTAAATGTCATTTGTACAGTCTTGGTTATTGATACTCATTTGCGACACGGTGCTCCAACCACAATAGGTCGAAAGTACATTGTTAAGACCCTCTTGATCCCGCCTGTTAGTTACACTGGTGTAAAGCACGCAGTGGTCAGCGTACAATCGCAGTTTCACTGATGTGTTTGTAATGACCTGTGTGGCATCGTTAATGTAAATAATGAACAATAGGGGCCCAAGGACAGAGCCCTGCGGTACGCCGGAAGTAACTGTGGCCGATGATGACTGTGCGTGATTGAAAGTAACAAATTGGAACCTTAAACGTAACCAGTCAGCTATCCAGCCAAGTATTTTATTGTCACTAATAATTTTGCTGAGCCTAATAAGAAGTTTTCTGTGGCATACCATATCAAATGCTTTGCTATAATCTATGAATATGGCATCAACCTGACCTCGATTATCCAGGGCCGATGCAATGTCGTGAGTAAATTCAATGAGTTGAGTAGTTGTAGAAAAGAGAGAGCGGAAATGTGCTGCTTCTGCGAGAGTATGTTATTTTGAGTGAGGTACTGAATAATATGCTTATGAATTATGTGCTCTAGGAGTTTGCAACAAGTACACATTAAAGAAATAGGCCTGTAGTTTGAAATGAGTTGCTTATTACCGGATTTAAACACCGGAATGACATTGGCGATTTTCCAAATAGCCGGCACAGTGGATGTCTCTAACGTCTATACACCATAATCACTGCAAATAACATCCCCTGTACTTTCTTTGATTTTCTTGTCTGTTAGTTCTAATTAATGTCTTGTCTATTTCACACTGCATGTTGCACCAGTTCATGACCCTCCTCCCCCTGTTTGTCTCTCTGCAAGGGTTTTCCTCGTCATTTGCATCAGTCCACAGGGGGTTCCCAGAACATCCATGGCTCAGAACCACTGATATATAGTAAAGCAAATAGATAAATGTCTGCTGAATTGGATTGTTTAGAAATCCCAGCAGAGGGAGGGAGGTACACTAGTGGAAAGGAGCCCGCCAGTCGATAGATGGGGCAGTCAGATAGCCTCTATGTGAAGTGCATGTGTTGCTTCCGTAGCTGTAATGATTGCAGCAGCAGTTTGTCTTTAAATTCTCTCTTGCATTTGCTTTCAGGGAGGTGATTGAGAAGAAGCCGGAGGAGTTCAAGATTAGCTGTCTGCGGGATATCCAGACGTTGTTCAACGTTACGGGAAACCCATTCTACGCCGGATTCGGAAATAAGATTAACGTGAGTACGCATTGGAAAGACAAGGGCTTCACAAAGAGTGATTAATCGGCAGAACTATAGTTTCAAGATGGCGGCGGAAGAGCCTCTGTGAAGAATGAACGCCTGTGCTTCTTATGAAATGCTTCATTCAATACGCATGCAGTTACTGTTTTTACTGAACCTGACAGAATCCTCGGGTAAAATTTCATGTGTTACTGCAAGGAGGGAAAGACTATATTCAAATGTTCCGACAATGTGCGACAACTCGGAATGCAAGCCCGAGGCGCCACACTGTAAAAGTATTAAGAATTCATGCACATATCTAAACACTCTCAGAACTTGGGTTCCTTGGAACCGCTGCTGCAGCATGCTGTAGCGGAGAACAGGTTGGAAAAAAAAATAAAATGGCGGGAAGGGAGGTGGGGTACATTTGCTCAGTCATTGGCTCATATTTCGAATCTCCCAGGAAAGGGGAAGGGGGTGCTTGCGCATGTAGGGGCTCTTGCTCAGGATTTTAAGGTAGTTCGACAAAAGTGATGCCTTGAGGGCTTAGTAAGTAAACATACACGAACTCGTGTCCTAATCTATGCACTTTAACACTGAAATGCAGTTGCAGTCTTAAAGATAGTTGCCGTTTTGTATAGTTCTGTTTTGTATTGTATAGTTCTTCCAAGACACAGCGCCTGTGTCTTGTCTATTCTCTGTCGGTCCGTGTCAAGTGTGCGCTGTTTTCACCTCAGTAGTTCTTCCAACATTTTTTTTTTCTCTCTTGGCAGGACACGCTGGCATATCGCGCTGTGGGCATTCCCGTGTCGCGCATCTTCACTATCAACCCCAAGGGAGAGCTCAAGCTGGAGCTCATGCACAACTTCTTGTCCTCGTGAGTGCACAGGATTTATACGATTGTCAGTGTATGTTGTGCCCACTTGTGTGACATTGTAGCTGCAGCATTCTGCTGCCAACCGCGAGATTGTGGGTTCGACTCTTGTACACGGTAGATTCATCATGGCGGGACAGGAATAAAAAAAATACTTCCCCCCTTGATTGAGGCTCTGCTGGCAGACATCAGACAAGGATGCTAGAATCCGAGGTGCTTAAAAGTAATCCTACCGCAGCCACGGCTTCTTCAAGGATCCTTCCTATGTGAACCATTGGGCTGAGACGTTTTCTGATAGTTAGTTGGGAATTCTAAAAATACATGGCCAAATGTCATTGCATTCCCAGTGCCCCTGCGTCATGTTTGCATTCTTTTGTGCGCCTGGCAGTTTTGCGTCCCCAAACTTTTGCGCACAAAACCTAAATATCTCCAATTAGTCTGTAAGTTTTCTAATGTTCTGCTTGCTTATGAAATCCAAACACTCATGAGCGGAGCTAAAATGTCAGGAAATAGTGAAAAATTGAAGCATATACCGGACATTTACCTCAATTATATCGCAAGAATTGAAGCGTAAACAAGACATCTTCCTGAAGATGAATTCTTCTCTAAATATTTGATAAGGAGGAGCCTTGCCTCTTGAGCATTTCTTTCATTATTAAAGTTCTAGCTCCAAGCCAATCGTGCGCTTATGCTAAATTTAATCTTCCTTCTCAGCACCAAGGTGCAGCATTTATATTCAAAGGAAACTGAAATAAATTGATGAATTAGATGATCTATCTTTTTGTGCCCCCCATTTCTGTCGCCCAGGTACCACTGTCTGAGCGACGTCGTGGACCACGTCTTCCCGCCACTGCACAGCACCCTCGAGATGGGCCGCTGCGGGGTGCAGTCGTTCTCGGCGTGCGAGGAGTTCAGCTCGTTCACCTACTGGCGGGACCCCATAGAGCCTGTCGAAATTAAGATCGAGGAAGAGCCGAGCAACAAGCCCGGCGGCAAGCCCCCGCCAAGTGAGGTGGATGAGGGGGCATGCCCCTCCCCCTCCCCGTCACGGGTGTTGCCAACGTCCGTCTAGTCGCCGGGTGAGTGTTGACGACTTGGCAGTGTGACTTTGTGCAACTATGTCCTCGTAATGAATTTTTGATTTTGCAAATGTAGTTTTGTGTCGATTGCAACTCCCTCGCAACAAGATTTCGACTGCCTTCAAAACGTGAAACCACTTTTTCAGCCTGTATGACCCGGTTGTTCGGCGCTTTCACGCAGGTTCTCAAAGTCACAGTCATCCATGCGCCATCCTCCCTCCTACGTCTTCTGAGCCAGCCGGAAAAGTTGGGCCAGGCGTACCAGCACCAAAGACTCACCCCGTCCTCTTCCTCCTCTTCACCGATTCACCGTTCTCGCCAGTCGCCAGCATCCTCCGTCGTCGTCATCGTCGTTATTTGAAAACATTGCCACTCAGCCGTCGAACGAAGATGCGAACAAACCGCAGTCTCTGCATTGCCTGTCCGTTTTTTTTTTTTCTGTGATACTTAGGTGTGTTTTTTTTTTTCCTCGTAGTTCTTGCTTTCCACCTTCTTGCTTTGCTCATAGTGAGAAGGAGCGTCGGAGCAGCCAGAAAAAGGGGTTTTCGAAGGGCTGGACCTTTCTGGACCCGAGCGTTTCACCAAACTAACGCGGCAAGTCCTCTATCGCCGAATTCCCGATTAGTATATGTGATTTCTTCTCAGCCTAGCTTATCCTGGGATCGTAGAATTAAAGTCGGTGAACATCTTTAAAAAAGAAGCCCTATTGTAAGACAGCAAAGGCATTGGGACGGCCTTCCATTCCTCATTTCGACTTGCGGTGTACGAAGACTGTGGAACATTTAGAAAATGACACGTACGTTACTGCACGCCGCATTTTTGACTGTACATTGTAGAAATGAAAACCATAAAAACGGTACCCATCATATTTTTTCCCGTTTATTATACTTTGTCAGTTGCTGCAAATAGTTTCTGATCCCTTTGAACGTAACATTTTAAAGCCTCGAGAGATTGTGCTTATGTTTTGCAAGTAGTAGTGTCACAGTTGCTAAAAGCCATCATCGTGACGCTCATTTTGTTTTTTTCTTAAAAGAATACTACTTAAGCTCGATATTACTTCAACTCTACGTTTTAGGAATTATTTTCATCATCTAGTTAATATAAAAGTTTGTGTTATCTAGGATATAATAACCAGCCACATGCGTTCCATCCGGTGCTTTCAGTGTGAATGCTTGCATTTGATGTTTCAGTTCCTCGTTAACTGTTGTGTTGTTTTCACCATGTGATGTGCTCATTCTAGCACTTAGGAAAAGGAAGTAGTATTGTATATGTTATATAGTCTACACACTTTGAAAACTACTATGCTTTTAAGTGTGAAGCATCAGGGTCAGTGAACAATATGTGAATGTGTGAACAAATTCACAGTTCACGTTTTCACATATTCACATATTGTTCACAATGTGTGAATATGTGAATTAGGCCTCTGATGAAAAGCCTAATTCCATTAAGCCGTTCACCAGAGGCCCAATGAGCTTTTTTGTTTTGTTTTGTTTCTATGACAATGTCACGTTCCATTTTCTTGTCCAAATGTCGACGCAAGGCTGGCTCCTGTGTTTGACTATCAGTTATAGCGTTCTGTTGTTTGTTCAGAGAAGTGCAGAGATGTTTGTATTTTATTTTTTTCTTCATTTTTTATTTTCGAGTTAAAGTAGGTGTCTGCAGCGTTAGTTCTCCTTGGGGAAGCAGCCGGTTATTAGTGTAAATATTTGCAGCTCGCAAAGACACGCGTTGTTTCATGCCCTGTGATGTGCGATGAACATGTTTTTCTTTTCCCTTCCCCACCACTACTCGGGCGTGTTATGTGTTTCTTCATGTTAATAAATGTTGTTATTACAAATCACCTATTTGTGTGCAGTCCGTTAATGCTTGGTGTACCCTTCCCCCCTTTTTTGTGTTGTCCGACTAAATAGATGTACAAGAGGTGTCGAAACACAATGCTCAGTAGTGCACATTTAATTCAGCCGCCGCTGTCTGGCGTTGCCACACTTCCTAAGTGGCCAGCGCAGTGGGCCAGTCGTGGGGTATCCTGGACTGTCCCAGCTCGTGGATCCACTTCGTGGCGATCCACTTGGAGCCCACGAGAACGGGGCACGCTCCGTGCATGGTGCGGTTGTCGCCCGGGCTGCGCGTCCTGTTCATCGGGTCGCGCACAAAGTAGCTCTCGTTGGACGGCTTCGGCAGCAGGTTGATCCAGAACAGCGCGCGGCCTACCATGGCGTCCACCTGCGTGGAGTTGGTGCACACATTTCTCGGGCACTGCAGCACGTTTATAATGTGACAGTGTTTGTCATACATGCAGGCAATGCTGCCAAGAATATGTGAAGTGTTAATCCAATGTGCAGCAGAGACCCAACACTGACACATAAAAGACAGCGCTAGCATCCCCAGTCTGGTGACCGGGGTCTTTAAGGAGGCAGTCTTGAACTACCCTGGGAACGCTGGCCTGGACCACTGGCTAAAGAACCATGCTTTTGCTGCGCATTCCCACTCTCCCCTAATGGAAATTTGTAGACGTGTGCGAACAGTAAATTTCAGGTTCGAAGTGAATAGTGATTTGGTCGAATAATTTCGAATCGAATTCGAGTATTATAGCATATTATAAAGAAAAATGAGCATATTTGTCATGACTCAACTAACCTACACAATGTATATATATTTTTAAATTGAAACAAGGCATATGCAAATGTCATTCTTTTTGGTTCAAAGGAAGTGGAAGTAACTTTGAATAGTAGCAGGATTTGACTTTCGATACAATGCTAGTCATAACCCGTAAAATACGTTACGTTTTAAAATTTACTATACTTGGAGCATATAAGCCGGTATGACAAGATTTTAATTTAAAAAATGATGACTCGATGTGACGGTAATGTATTCATTTAACCTTGAAGTGGGGCTTCGTGGCAGTGCGGATTTTCCCTGGACAGATGTATTCTGCAGGGAAACCTCTTTTACAGGGAAGTTACATGCGGAATAATATACATTTATTCTTTCATGTCGAATACTTCGAAATTTCCGATAATTTAATTTCGAATCGAAGCGAATTCGAATACTGGAATATTCGCACAAGCCTAGAAAATTAGCGAAATAATGGGCATGGCGGGTCCCACTATCGATCGTTATGGTAATGGGAGATGATGGCAATTGATAAGTGGACGTTGGGTGATGGCAAAATTGTCCCGTGAATACAAAATTTCCCTCCCAGACAGCTGAAAATTTTCTTTTTCTACCAAAATTTTCCTCACTAACAAAATAATTAAGTTATTTGTGATTCCTTGTGTCACCGTCACTTCTGTTTATCGTGAAATGCCGAGCAAGCGCCCCACCCTAAACGCAACGTCGCCTCATCACGCGCGGTGCAGCCCCAAGCTCGCGCAGCCTGGTGTTAGTGAAGCGTTGGCACGGGTTCTGCGAACGTTCGACGTACACGTCGCGCATGTTCGGGCCCGCAAACTTAAACACGAACTGGTGCACGTGAAGGACCCGCTCAAGAAAGAAAAGTTCCCAGGCATTGTTTGTAAAATTCAATGTGCAGACTGCGACTATGTTTACACCTTTTTAAAGACTGAAAGGCCACGTGAATGACGTCAGGAAGAAAAACGTAGTGTCTAACGCACTTGCGGAACACGTGGCTACATCTAATCACAACATTGACTGGGCCAAGGCAACTATAATCGCAAAGGAAAGAAACTGGTGTTCGCGTCTGGAATCCCTCCTTATCCAGACTACGAAAAAAAACGCTGAACAGAAATGATGGCAATCTGCCACCAGCGTACGGCAGGTATCTCGGCAGCGTTCTAAAACGGACATAAGCCCGCTTCGCTGGGCCACTTCACTGTGAACAAGGCTACCGTACGGATACGGTAGCCGACACGTCATTTTTTAATGTTCTAAACCTTTTCATTTTGGTCGGCGCTCATTCTTTTCGTTTCTTCATACTTCTTCCCGACCAGACGATGTTTCGTCAAACCATCGACTTCATCATCCATCAGAGCATTTGAACACGTTTGTTTATGTTTATCAAAGCAGACATGCATGCATTCCGCCGGCGCTTCTCGCGTGCGCGTGTGTGCAACTGCGGTGTAGTCCGCTGAAGGACAGTTTAAACCATGGTTTAAACTGCCGACTGGAGCTGAAATATGCACTTAGGGAAACACCAAAGGCAAATAATTTGTGAAAGTACATTGCTTGAGAACGTCTGAAACATCAATAATATGCACAGCAGCGCTTTTAGTAAACGAGATATATTAAGGTAAATGTAGGACGCCATTTTGCGCCGCCAGTGGGACATTCTGGAACACAAACCCGATGACGTAGTAGGGCCTCAGTACAATTAATCACAAGTACTCAAACTACCCACGACAGGAAAGAACATTTTAGTACATTACAAGACGCAATAACATGCAACTGCCGCATTTCAATCGGATTCATACAAAAAAAAAAAAAAACGATACCCGTGTTTCGTTTTTGCCGGGCTGTGGTCCGCTAACGCCCCTGGGACCTTGCTGCATTGCGCCGCAGTAGACTGCCCTAGAATGCCTGTATTCTAGGTCACTCTACTGCTGAAATACGCATTGTGAGCTGAAAGCGGTAGACCCATGTGGTCTCAAATGGCCCCATCTGGGACCACATGGGAGCCATCTCGTCCTACATGGCAGACGCTCGGCATTTAAATGTATACACAGAATACTGGTATTTCAGGTTACTCTACAGCGGCGCAACGCAGCAGGGTCATTATATATACCTAGAGTGACCGAGAATACCAGTATTCTAGGTCACTCTAGGCGCAGCTGTGGCTGTCTGGCAGTAAAGCGTAGAGGACAAGCATGGTATTACGTCAGGTGGCCTCGTTCACGGAGGCGACGGTATGCCAAACGGGATTTTCTTACCACTAAAACGGGATTTTCTTTCAAACTTTTCCGTGGCACGAGACAAGGACTACGAGGCTTACGGAACGCTATTTCAACAATCCACGTCGACTAAATATTTGCCTTTAGTGTCCCGTTAAGATAGAATAGGCTGATGATAACGATGACGATAAGATACCTTAATTCCGAGGCTGGGGAAGATGGTGCTGCCCCCTACGGTAACGTTAGACAGGTACATGAGCCACGTGGCCGCGCGCTGGCCCAGGGTGAGCTCCATGTCGCTGAGGTGTTCGTGCGGTAGCGAGTAGTCGGCGTGCGGAGAGTAGTGGCCGCCCACGCCGTAGTTGACCACCTGCATGAGCTCGGCGCTCTCCATGCGAAGGCCCGTGGTCGCCGACACGGCGGCGCTCAGTCGCGCCACGAACGACGAAGGGTCGTCGCGCAGCCACGCCACCTGCGGCGCCACGGCGACAATGATTAGGTGGTCTTAGCTTTGGAGCATGGGTTCTCAAACTGGGTTCCGCGGAACCCTGGGGTTCCGTGAAGGACATCTTAGGGCTCCGCGAGCGCGCAAGAACGAATGCAACCCGCTTCCGTTTTACCACCATTAGCAACTAATTTTTAACATCCTTGCCTTTCTTTTCCCTCCTGCTCCTTCCTTCCTTCCAAGACAACCTAATTCGCATTGCATTTCGTACTTAACGAAGCCATTGCACGCTGCATCCGCCTATCGGGTGTCTGCGGGTAGCACTTCGTTTGCGTGAACACATGGCTTACGTTGCGCGGTGCCTGAAGCATGCAGTGGGAAGTCGGTGGGCGCTTCACGCGCCTCGCGGAGCGGCGCGAGTATAGGAATCGCAAGTCTATGTATTATCGGGAGTTCTACATCAACGGCGATGGCCTTCGATATTAAAGATAAGAGAATAGGCCAACGCGGGCAGTGTTAATACTGTGGTTGCGCGCGTCGAAAGGTATAATCGCCTACACCCCCCCTCTATCCCTTCCGCTTTCGATTGTCTTCGTGCTCAAGAAAAAGTAAGGGGTTCCGCGGCACTCTTGAAAAGCCGTTGGAGTTTCCCCAAGGCCAGAAAGTTTGAGAACCCTTGCCCTGGAGTATCGCAACCGATATCTGCCGGAGTTCCATTTATGTTGAGTTAATAAGGAACCAAAATTCGCGCAGCTGGTTTCTGTGACCACAGACTAGGTCACTAACAAACACTGCCAGACAGTTCTTTTAATCCCGTCATCCCTTCCCCCCCAGTGTAGAGTAGCAAAGCAGAGGCGCGTCTGGTTGACCTCCCTGCATTTCATTCCCTTTCCTTCCTCTTCTCCCTGGCAGACACTTGACAGCTCAGTCGTTGGAATCACATTGAATGAAGACAAGAATATTTTTTTAAGGGAAAGGGTAGGGGCTAGGAGTTATGAAGGCTTGACCCCATGTCCAAGGCTTGACGGGCTTGTGCCGCCAGCAGGACGTGGTCCAGAAGCGCCAGTTGCACTCACGGGTCCGAGCTAGCGAGCAGTGCCTCCCCCCAATGCTCCAAAGAGTTTCCTATTGCATAACTATGCTGTAATCAGCTAAGGTTATTTGGTCTTTTTCTGAAACTCCGTGAAATTTGGTAAAGGGTCGGCGGCGAGTCGCGGCACGACGGACAATCGCGCCCATAAAAAGTTGGAAAACACTTTGTGACCGTAATAAATTTCGACAAATCCCCGTTTGAATTCTACGGAGGTCAAATTTTTCTGTTTTAACGGCAACTAGTCAGACATCAGTTATCCAATCGCTAGTCAACATATAGGTATCACTGATTATCCAAGATTAACACAAGCCATCACTTAGCCAATTGTGGGCAAACAAGGACCAGTGCTGGTTGCAGGCGAGTGAATGCGGTAGCTAGCGAAGGAATATCCCAAGAGGTCTGCGGAAGACGGAGTTGAATTCTGTCAGAAATGATATCGTCTTTGGTGGACACCATCGTGGCCCGTACCAGAAAGTGACGTGTAAGAGGTCCAGGATCACTGTCCTGATCATTGAAATGAGACTATTTTCTAGTGAGATAAATAGATATGAGTAACCAATGTGGACACATGCCTAGGATGACTTTGTGGCCAGAGGATGACTACATTCTCTGGCAAGTCACTTCTCTGTCGCTTCGGGGACTCTTGGTAAATGGCTTGTTAAAGGTCCTTATCTCCGGCCATCTTTCTCTGGCTTTTCTACTGAAGACATGGCCTTCTAGCGCCTCCGTTTACAGGGGCCCTAGAAGACATCTTCGCTTGCGGCTCATTTTCGTTTACGGGGTACGATGAATAGTTCTGACCTAATTCGAGCACCGCTATTGACATGCATATTAACATCACTGGTTAGGAATTGACAGCTTGCACGCAAAGACATGAACACGGGTTCTTAATGTACTGGTACTCCAACATGGCTGCTTCCATGAAGTCATGGTAGAATAGTCACGTGGCGATTAATCTGCATCAATATGACGACGGCGCCTCTGGAACGTTTATGACCTGTGTGCAAGAATATAACGAAATTGCACGCGTTGTACTGATAGCATTGAGGTGACACCACAAACTTCGTGCCCCACTATGTTGGTACTCTAACATGGTGGTACCAGTGACGTCGATTCAAGCCACTTGTAGCTATATGGCTGGTGCTGGCTTAAATGACGGTTAATGCTGCTATAGTGTCTGGTAATGTCGGTTAACTCCTGGTTGATGTCCATAAATAATAATAATAGTAGTATGAATATTTGGGGCATTACGTGCAAGAATCGCGATATGATTAAAAGCCACGCCGCAGTGGAGGGCTCCGGAAATTTCGACCACCTGGTGTTCTTTAACGTGCACCTGAACACGGGCCTGTAGAATTTCACCTCCGCCTAAATGCGACCGCCGCGGTTAGGATCGAACCCGCGACTTTCGGGTCAGCAGCCAAGCGCCGCAACCAGAGTGCCACCGCGGCATCTTGTGCATGTCCGCTAAGTTGGTCTATTATCACGTAAAGTTGGACGTCCGCTGTTGTAGAACAGCAGAAACCTGTATCATTCAGTCGCACTGCGTTTTCGATTAAATTGTTCGTCCGTCTAGGTCCTAAGGACCGGGACGGCAGCGTACCTTGCTGATACGTATGGACGCCGGTATCTGCCTTCTATTTTCGCCGAACACTTGCGCCCGGTACAAGTAGGGCGTGGCCAGCACCCTCAAGGTTCGGGCCTCGCTCCGTGTGAGGAAGTTGTACACGAGCGCCACCTTCGGAGCCTCGCTCAGCAGTTCCACGAGCAGGGGGGCGCCACATCAGCATGGTGTCCTGCGGCGATCGAGGCACAACACGCGTCTCTCTGAAAGCGGCCTCTCTGGTGATTACTTCTGAGAGAATAGCCAGCCGGGAATATCGTCCACAACATCGAGTCAGCTACTCACCTTTTGGCGCCAGCGGTAAATTATGGTAGGGGGAGGAGGAAATGAGGGAGGATGGTGATTTGCAGTCCCGATGCTTGAGTGTGTGGAAGCTAAGCATCGGTTTAATAAAAGTCAGTTGCGAGTGTGCGCTTGTCCGTGTCCCTTCCTCATCTCTGTTCTTGGTTTGCGCCTATGATTTCCTTCCAAGCTATGCACCAACTAGCCCGACAGCAAGCGTTATTGTGCCACTGGGACCATTAGATTAAATACATTGCAAAGACGAGGTATTAAGGGGGAGGGAGGGAGCGCCCACCGTGCGCGCGCCTATGACTGCATGCACTGACCGTGACGATGTGGAGAATGAGGCAGCGCAGACCGGGAGCTGCGCCTGGGCGGCTGGTGTGGTTCGGAGAGCACATGCTCTCGAACTTCGCCGCGTCGCTCGCCAGGAAAGACCACTTGAGCCGGCTTTCGGTTTGTGCCCTGGCCACCAGTTTGGCACGCCTGCGGTGGATTTTCAGGACAGCCGTTGAAGACTGCCTCTTCACGGACCTGATGACCCCTCAGCACTTCACCTCGAACAATACAAAACAGTAAAATACACCGCGGAACTCGTACTCTTTTTCAAGATATACCACACAGTCGCCGAGACAATTTCTTTGCGACAATAAAGTATCATTCATTCATTCCCTAATTCATTTTCAAGACATCTCTTCTAGCTTAGAGATCATTAAATCACGAATTTACTGACGTCTGACCAAGGCATGCACACTCCGCAGGATTCAAAGGCACAAAACTGCTATGGGGGATATATACTTCCTTAGTATTGGTGAATTTATTTCTCAAAATAGAAGCCATGCACACGTGTCCTTGTTTTTCCTCATCGAAGCTTTAGTACACGAGGTCACTTCTTTGGCTACCCATACCCGCTTCGGCATGTACGTCTGTCTGGCTTCTACAACAAGATCGCACATAACGAAAAAGGCCTAGCTCCCATAGGATATCAAGTTAGGCAGTCATTGTGCATAAGTTATGCCATGATTATTTAAAAAGCTTATATGAAGAGCTCTATCACGGTGTGCTATACAGGCGCCATGCACCGAAGCTTTCCACAGTGCACAGTATAGCGCAGGGGCGTAGCCAGAAATTTTTTTCGGGAGGGGCACCTCTTTGATTTCGGAGGGGGCACCGAGCTCCTTGAAATGGCCATTTTTCGCTATATATGCCATGGTGAAAAAAAAATTTCGGGGGGGGGAGGGGGGGGCACGTGCCCGGTGTGCCAACCCCTGGCTACGCCACTGGTATAGCGCCAGGACACGCAACCTAGTGAATGGGGGGCACCACT
Organism: Rhipicephalus appendiculatus; assembly: GCA_030522465.1. Taxonomy (NCBI): domain Eukaryota; kingdom Metazoa; phylum Arthropoda; class Arachnida; order Ixodida; family Ixodidae; genus Rhipicephalus; species Rhipicephalus appendiculatus. The sequence continues at coordinate 63,803 of JALIZH010018586.1, forward strand.
TGACTCCCCACTTCCAGGTCAAGAAGTCAAAAGCCTTAGTAGATGCATAAACGATGATGAAGTGGTGACGTGCTTCTCACAACGGACAGCCATTGGTCCACGGTTTTTCAAGGGCAAAGGTTGGAACTAAACCGTTCTCGGAATGGAACACCAGAGGTCCTAGGCCGCCATTATCGTCAAAAACCAACATGGCCATGACCACGCAGGTTAAACTATATATGATGGGAAAAGCCGGACTGAGTAAAGCACAGGGGCAGACTTGGCGCTACCCACAGAGGATTAGCCCCCCCCCCCCCCCTTGTTTGTGCATACGTATAAACCAAAACGTCGCCATTGCCAGTACACCATGCGCGCTCACAAGTGGGCGGGTGCGCCGTCCTGGTAGGCGAGCAGGAGCCGGAAGGCGGCCGTCTTGTCTTGCAGGCGCATCGTGAGCCGGGCCATGGACTGCAGCACGACCAGGCGCTCCTCGCTGGGCTCGTCATCCTCCAGCTCCAGGGTGTCCATGCTGGAGGCCCACCAGCCGATGCCGTTGGCCACGTCGCCCTCGTCGAAGCAGCTTCGCCCCACCACGTGACGGTCGTGGGCCGACACGTTCAGCAAAGGGCTGAAAAGGTGCCACCGTCACCATTACTGTCTATAGAATACTAATCGTAATCGGCGCCGCAAAATTTTCGACACGATTGTCTTGATGCCTCGAAATTGCGATTTCAGCGTGGGAAGCGTAGCACAATTTAAACGCCCCTGGACAACAGGCTGATGCACGAATACAGACAATCAGAGCGTCATTCTCCACGTACATTTCCCATCTTTTCAACGGGGCCTCGTGACTCGATCAGAGTGCGTGCCGCGACGCCGCTGTCGCGGCGACATTCCCCACAGCCCATTTATAGTTTCCGCCGATGCAGCTGCTCTCACCTGTGCTCATCGCTTCAACGCGCCAGTGGTCTCGCGCAGCTCCTCGGAACGCGCCACTCTTACGCAACAACGTGTTCAGCTGCGTTATACATCGCCCCGTCCCTGCACAGACCCTCTGTGTTCGTCTACCTGGTCCAAGCTCTTGCACATTGTTGCTGCTTGAGTTCATGCTACTACGTAGCACCGCCTATGTATACTCGAAAGTCACTGCCTTGCGCCCACAACGCATTCTGTGCCCGTACTTCTGCGCTAAACGCAGGCCCGCAGCCAGGAATTTTTTTCGCGGGGTCCCACTTGCTGAAGGCATTGGCTATTTTAGAAAAACACTCATTTTTCTTATTTATTTTCGGTAAAACACCCCCCTCCACCAAAGTTTCAGGGGGGGGGGGGGGGCTAGCGCACTCTACCCCTCCTTGGCTACGGGCTTGGCTACACGCATAGGCGAGCGTGCGGGGGGGGGGGGGGGCAGGGGGGGCGAGAGGGGGGGCGCAAAAGTCGGTCCCATACATTGACATGATAGGGAGGGGGGGGCGCTACGACGAACCTTTGCATAAGGTCCCTAGATAAAACAAGTTTCCAAGGTAGCGACACTCATTGTTCTCTTCGCCGTCCTCCTCCTCCCTCTCTCGCTTACTCCTCCGTTTTCTCCGTCATCCGCTTCTCTCATTGGTGCATTACCTCGCATGTGATGTTGGAAATGGCTAGTGGTGATATTTATTACTATGTAAAAGGTTCAAAACGAGTACGCATGCGCATACGGTTCCGGTCGGATTCTTGCCGTGACGAAAGACGAAATCGTAGCCAAGACATCAGCTGTAGAGAAGGAGCGTTCTAGTTGGCGCTAAGTCGGTCAAGATTGCTTCGCGGTACATGTTTAGTGCAACATCCCAGTTTTTGAACAATACCGGGTTGCTGTGCTGTCTGCTGCAGTAAAATAACAGAAGGCGGTTTCGCTCTCTTCAAAAATCTAGTGGTATCCGAAATGGTGCACGCCGTGAAGTGTAGGTACCGAAATTTCACGCGAAGGCTTTCTTGCCATCGATGTGCGTCGACGCTGCTTCTCGAGGCGAGTTCATTTGTCGGTTTTTGTTGAAACGCCAGGAGCGCGTCTAGTACGCGTCTAGTGCGTGCCCGTTGTTACAAATATTTGTGCGTATGCAAGCACAATTGAATACAGCTGTTGTCTTTAATGAATCCACATTCAGGAACATTTCACACCAGACCAGTTCGAGCCACTTTTCTAGAACGCGGCATAAAGAAGCTGGAACACGATGCTTCGGGACATCTCACGGGTAGAACTCTCACTTTTGGTGAAGTTGCGTGCACCCGCGTTGCAATGTCGCAGTCTCTTCCTTAGCGACCCAGATAATATGTCATGCACCACAATTACTTGGCATCACGACTTCGAAAATGGACTTATTTTTCCGGAAAACTGTCATCGCAGCGCTGCTAATCAAGCGTTCGTTCCAGCATGGCCGGGGCTTTCCTTCATATGCACGAGCAGAACAGTGCATTCGGAGAACTGGACGAACAGTACTACGTAGGATTCGAGGCGCCATGGCTAGCGGTGCGAAATATAAAACTTGCCCAACGTTGCCACTTGGTAAACTCACGTCGTACTTCTTTTTATGCTGTACTTTTTTTCAACTAAGTAACCGCTTATTCTATATCTCATTTCCTTGTATTAAACTATAATTGCTTTTATTCGCCGTAATAACTCAACAGAAACATTCCCTTTTTTATGCGTGTTTTGAACCTTCTAGGGGGCGCTCCAGGCAAATAATCGAGGAGGAAAAGGGAGGGTGTCGCTACCTTGGAAACTTGTTTTATCTAGGGACCTTACCTTTGCACCCCCCCCCCCCCCGCCCCCCTGATGGGAAACCCTGCGCAGGCCTGTGGCTACAGGGATGCTCTCTACTCGGCAGTTCGGGTTATTAGAGCGAAAGCACTACTACTCCATGTCTCCCAAGGTCATTCATCGCGTCGCAATAACCTTGAGTCACCTCAGCGCAAGTGTGACATCAGGTGGAGAGGCGTCGTAGTTGCGCCCGCTCGGAACCTCGCCGCTGTGGTAGCACGTGGCCGGGTGAAGGTTTCTTTTTTCTGAGCTCTGTGTGCATAGTGTTTGCAAAACCAAGCCAAACATACGTTTCGCTCGTGATAAATAGGTCTACAAAAGTTAAACCTCAGCAATTTTTTTTTGAACAGCTCTTCCTTTACCACTCGCCTCTTCAGCTCCACCATCTGGTGCACGTTGAGACCGTAGGTGTGCTGCAGTCGGCACAGCCCCACCGCGGCCCCTGCCAGGTCATCGTCGCCGGGCCACTGTCCGTTGCCCGGACTGGGCTCCTCCAGTAAAAGGCCGTTGTGGGCGCTGAGCTCCGCCTGCTCGTCGGTCAGCTCGGGCCAGTTGTACGTCAGCCACACGTTCACGAGGTAGTCGCGGAGAAGGACCTCTCCACTGCGCAGACAAGGTGCGCACACAGCATATGCCTTAACTCATCCAAACACAATCTTTTATTTTTGAGAGAAAACTAAGATCAGGCATAACGATCTCAAGTTATTGTCTACCTAGGTAAAACCTAGGTTTGATAAATGGACTGATAATGAACGAGCAAAATGCGGCTGTTGTAGACCTCTTCACAGACGGCTCACTGGGCGCCGCCATAGTCCTCTCTGGGCTGCGCTAAATAGGCGCGACCCCCTCAAAAATGCACTGCCGAGGTTGTGACGTCAGCAACTGTACTCCCGTATGCAGCCCCATAGCGGCGTCTTTCTCTCCAGTGAAAAGGTCTATAATAGCAGATAGCCGACACTATAAGCAAAGCTAACAACGGCCGACCGGAGTATTATTTACCGCCATTAACCAAGACTAACCAGCACTAACCACCATTTAGCCGAAATTCGGCATCATTTAATTAGCCAGCTCTAGTTTTAAGCAGAGCTGATATCATACGTCAAAACCGTTCATCACACCGGTCACCAATCTTCAACAAAACCCGCCATAGTGGTCTATTGGTTATAGTACTCGAGTCCAGTCACGAAGGTCGCGGGATCGAATCCCGGCCACGGTTGGCCCATTTCGATGGATGCGAAATGCTAGAGGGCCGTGTACTTAGATTTTGGTGGACGTTAAAGAACACCAGATGAACAAAATTTCCTGAACCCTGCATTACGGGGCCCCTTATAATCATGTCGTGGTTTTTGGACGTAAAGTCCCAACAACAATATGGCGAGCAGTAAATCTAACACGCGCTATCGCGGAGAGTAACTTCACTTGAATTTTTTTTAAAATTATTTTTGTAAGATTGAGAACAAAGAGGCATACGATGCGCAGGAAGTGTTCTATAT